>JAQFVV010007986.1:0-46729 GCA_028023455.1 Epiperipatus broadwayi
ATACCTACAATAAATTATTCCATGTGTCTGTTCTTGAATCTCGCGATAATCTGTTTTTTTCAAAATAATCGATAAATACTAGATACAATGCCACTCATGGGCAGTCCCATGTGCCACCCATTATTCATCTTATACCATTTGTTTTCAAACGTCGCGAGTATATTCTCATCTAACCATTTCATAAAGTCAATGATAAATTCTATCTTTTGTTTAGAACAGTGATTATTTTGAAGCTGTTCTTTAATTTTTCTAGTTGAACCTTTTCTATTTATTGATCCATAGAGTTCAGATATATCCATGGCTGCTATTTTAAAACTGTCATTAGTGGCTGCATCTTTAATTAAATCAACAAACTCAAAAGAAGATTTTATAGTGTATTTGCCAAAGCCTATTAACCATGAATTTATTAATTTTGCTGTGTTTGTATAATGTACGCCTCCAAAGTCAAGCATTAGTCTTAATGGAGTCCCTTGTTTACACATTTAGCATTTGAAAACATCCATGGTTGTGATGTGGCAGATGGATAGGCTGGGATTGATCCCTTTATTTTTATGCCTGCGTAGGATCAAAGAGATAAACTTTTCTCTGTTCATTCTATTATTAACTTCAGCTGTTAACTCAAAGCCTAATTTTTGAATTTGTATTCTCATCTTTTCTTTATATTCCTCTTCATCCATTATTACAAAGTGATTGCCTTTTGTCCGCTTTAAGACAAATAATTTTATTTTCATTAAAGAACTCCCTTTTGCATTCTTAACTTTATTGTTCCAGCCATTATTTTCAGTATTCAATTTCTTGTCTCTAATGATCCTATTAATCTCATAAATAACATTATCTCTCATTGGATAATTTATTAGAGCTGCTTCTTAGTCTGTTATTATTTCCATTTTGGGTTGATTCCACCCTCCTCCTACGAATTTTGGTCCAAGATTCAAGATCGATCTAATTTCAGCCGATGGTCTGACATTTGACAAATTAACATACATGTCTTCTATTCATATATTAGTTAAAACAACATTTTGTTTATTAGCCAAAAACTTCAATTTATTTACGAATTTCTTCTCTAATCTTTTTTCAATATTATTACATTTACTTACGATCCATTGGGGCTCAGGCATTATTGATGTTATCTTAATTAGATGTTTCTTATTATTTAACGCCTTCTTGCAATTGCCAATAATCCAGTTTAATAATTTACGCTGTAAAACACGAGTGACAACATCGACATTATGTATAGATCTATTTACTCTAATTCTACAGCAATTGGGTATAATATTCACTTGCTCACAATTTTGCAAAAAATAAACACGCTGCTGAAAAGTTCTAATTAGCGTGTCTAATTTTAGACAAACTCTTTCATTATAATGTATATCCATAATATTGTAATTTCAAATTTTTTTCTTCACCATTAATAACTATGTAAGATTTAATATGCTTGACATATATAGTGAAATAAAATTCATAAAAATTGCATTAAAATTTCTTAAGGCTAAGCGCTTTCATCTCCATATTATAGCATTCAACCATAATAATTTATGCAAATCTATGCAAGCTCATTTATATTGTCCATCTCAACCATAATAATTTTATGCAAATCTATGCAAGTTCATTTATATTGTCCATCTCTTTGAAATAGAAAACCATGTATCCTTCCTGTTTATTGCCTTCATATTTCTTGCTATATACCATGCTTCTTTAACCTTCCTTTTGACATCATTTCTTTCAGTGGAAATTATTCTAGCACTTGCAGGTTCAAATTCATGATTAGCTGCCTTTTGGTGGTCCACAAACACTGAACTACCTTCATTTCTGCTTAATACACTTTTGTATAAGTATTTGGGTGAGCCACTCTAATTGTTTATAGTGGCCCGAGTCTCACCATAGTATACTGCTCCACAGTTTGCCTGAGGGCATGTCATCTTGTACACCACATGTATGTTGATTGTAGGTCAATTTTGTCCTTAGAATTGTTAATAATTCTATTGGTGTTGGGAGGGGTTCGAAACCTACTGTGAATTCATTCTGTAATTTTTTGACTAGTTCTCTTGCAACATTAGGTATGTATGGTAGACATATATGTTGTTTTTTTGTCCTTCTCTGGTTTGGTTATATTTTCATAAAATGTTTTGATTCTTTTTATTGATGGTTACTAAATCATAACCAACCTTCATTAGATCATTAACATACTGGTTGATGCTTATTCTTCTTTCCTCTTCATATTTACATAAATGGTAATTCCTGAACAAAAAGGCAGAAAGCCCTGCCAATTTGTGGACTCTTGGAGTTTTAGATTTAGTATGGATGTATCCTCTAATGTTTAATGGCTTGACTTTCATACTGTAATTAAAGCATCTGTGCAATCTCTTTATTATTAAGTCCAAGTAATTAATTGTATTCAACTCATTCTCTTCAGTGCATTAAATATCAAGTTGGTATGTGCCTGCAATTCAACCTGAATGCCTGTTATTATTAGTTTAGGTGCTGCAATGAAAATGTCATCTACATTCCTACAATAAATTATTCCATGTGTCTGTTCTTGGAATTTCGATATAATCTGTTTTTCAAAATAACCGATTACAATACTAGATACAATGCCACTCATGGGCAGTCCCATTGGGCCATCCATTATTCATCTTATACCATTTGTTTTCAAACGTCACAAGTATATTCTCATCTAACCATTTCATAAAGTCAATGATAAATTCTATCTTTTGTTTAGGACAGTGATTATTTTGAAGCTCTTCTTTAATTATTCTATATAGTTAATGGTACAAGGTGAGATTAAGGCATATAATAAATAGGTAATTAATTCCCTCAGGATGTTTATTCCTCTGTGACTATAATATGGCTATATATGTATGGTTACCAGTTGGCCTAATCAATCCATTTAGCATAACTGAAAATGCTAGTATGGAGTGGAGTGGGGTAGTCTAGTGAAATGATGCTAGGGATTTAAAGCACATCCATAAAATTATTAAATGATTAATTTAGCATGACGAGTATAGACTTTATGAAGGGGACCTGTGCACACATACCTTGCTCTATATTGTAACCCTGGCTTTTTCACCTCGTTTCTTGTACATGCTGTAATAAGGTAATTTGCTATGTTTGTTAATATTTTTTACTGAGATGAGTTTTAAACCACTAAACATCACATGATCACAATCTCTTATACTAGCACATAATTGTTATTAGACAAGGCAAAACTCCATACACTAGTGCCGCCCTGTGCTGACCAGAGTAATCAATGGATGCCAGAAGGCTTGTGCATACCCTGTTACAAAAGAGAGAGTTGTGTATTGGGAAAGGACCACATAACCTATACATATATAGGTATGCAAATAATAATAATAGCGGTGATGGGTTACTAATATTAATGTACATATTTTACATTCTTTCTCTCACTTATTTTATTCTTTTTTTTAAGTGTCATAGCATCGGCCGGGACGCAAACCCGCAACTCAAGTAACTGTCTGCTAGTGCAAGGCAGTCATGCTGACCCTCTCACCACCAAGGCAAGACCGCTTATTTTATTCTTGATTTTGTGGGCATACTGGTATATTGATGAATATTGTGTTGAAGGGGGGTAAGAAAAATGAATAAAATCAAGAGATTTTCAAATATTTTAAAATATGAAGGAAAAGAAAGGGATTTAGTTTACCTTCCACGAATCAATTAGTCAACAGACTGTATTGTTATTGAAACAGATACAGTTAATAGTTGGATGTTTCGTTAAATTGATAAGATTAATATATTATCAAGTTTGGAAACTTTGTGGAAATGATTTTTGTGTTTAGCTAAAAGAAAAGACCAGGCAGAATGTCTATTAAAAAAATTAAATCCTTGAGAGATCGGATTGTCTAATTATCAAGACAGACAACAAAGTGTAATTAGAGGGAGTTTCCAAAAATATCAAAAGTTAAGCCCAAGTTGCAAAGTGGTTTTTCTTTTGTTTGGGTATTGGATTAAAAAGGTTTTTGTGAGAGAAAAAAAAAAAAAACTTGATCGAGAGCAAGGACTTTTTTTTTTTAGTTGGTAGTTTTTGCTGGCTAGAAAGATTATTGCCGAGAGAAGGCAGTACGAGGAGATAAAAAGAAAACTCCATGAAAAGCATGGGGTAAAGCTCTCATAATGCTGGGGCCTATGTTAGACTCCAACTCCTTCTGTACCTTTGAGAGCATGCAAAATATTAAGAGACAGATTGCCATAAGTATTATATAAAAAAAGTAAAACCCACGATGAATGAATCCTGTGCCTGATGTCCGCCACTCCACAGATCTGTCATGGAACAGTGAACTTATTAATTAGAACACTGAATTGGAAGACCAAACAGACTCACGATTGATCCATGTTAACCCAAGGAACTGGAATGAAGGTAAAGAATTAATAACCACAAAGAATGCACTCAGACATATTTACTTTAATTCAGAAAACTCTCAAAACAGTGGTAAATATATTTGCTATTATTTCCAATCGTTAAATACACAAAAACCAAATAGTGTAATAACTTTTGATATGTATTTTGCTTCATAGATTTTATTCTTTAACTAACTTTTATACGTATTTTGCTCCATAGATTTTATTCTTTAACTATAGAATCCTGTAATCAGAATATTATGTCATATACAAGTATGCGCCACTTTATAATTTCTTCAAATAAACATAAATAGATTTTAAATTTAACAAAACAAACCTTATCTTTTTTTTTTTTTGTTTATTGGTCTCTTTGACATTTTATTATATATATTTTTTTGAATATGTATTATATGTTTTAGAATAGATTCCATTATTACTTTCCTAAGAGTGCGTGTTGATATATGTTTAGTAATTCTAAGAAACCAATGCATTAGATCAAGGGAAAAGATCTCGGAAAGAGTACTATCTAATAATAATAAAAAAAAATTTTAAAAAAGAAGAAAGAAAAAGATTTTAATTCACCTGCCGTTTCTTCTCCGGCGGTTTATGCCACTACCCCCTGAACATAACCTAGTATAAAATGAGCAAAAGCTTAAAATTTATTGAGTTAGTTGATTAGTAGAAAAATTCTGTGATTCTTGTTAAATAGCAAGATTGACGCTTGGGCCGTAGCCCATAAATGCGGGCATTTGTGGAGTTGAGGGAGTTAGTTAAGCTTGGGAGGGACCAAATTGGATTGGCTTGCATACATCCGTGTTTGTATTCAGCAGCCAAGTCCTTTTTCCTCACCCCTTTAATGACCGAACATTAGGAAAACTTCACAAAAAAGGCAAGGATGACTCAGAACATGGGAAAATTTCATATGGGAAAGGCTGGTCAGAGCTATACATACTATGAATGCATAGGCATGTCAATTCACCCTCTGGAAAGAAATGTACGATCAGAATAAGTCAAATCTCGATAACCAGCTGAGAATTAATAAATATAAAGTGAAGTAAATGAGAGAAAGTGCGTTTTAGTTACACTATTCATCCAATATCCCCAACTAGTTTCTGGCTTGTGGCCTTTGTCAGTGAGGAGCCTTGGATCTGAGAGCACTGCACCTAGATCTTAAAATCTAATGCAACCCTCCCACAGCCACATTTATCTATACTTAACGTACAGACTATGAGAATGAAATTGAAAACACAATAGTATTTTCAATCTCAGTTCAGTAGCTTATATAGTCATATGTGTCTGAACTCAGTTCAGCACCCATACATTTTGGTATCTTTGGCTCTTTAACAACCATAACCACCACTATCCTATTAGGCAGGATTGGTGTTAAAACCACTAAACATCACATGATCACCTTCTCTTATACTAGCACATAATTGTTTTTAAACAAGGCAAAACTATCCATACAGTAGTGCCTACCCTGAGTAATCAATGGATGCCAGAAGACTTGTGCATAAAATCCCTATCTAGTGCCTACTCATCCAATTGATTGCATCCATTGATTACACTAGTTGGCACAGGGTGGCACTACCGTATGGAATTTTGCCTTGTTAGATAAGTTTTATTATATGCAGGTTATTTTATCAACCTGAATCCAAAATACATGACATTATGTTTTTTTATCTGTATAATTAGTTAATAATTCTAGTTGTTTAAAATATTTTATTAAGATAGTTTTCATTATGGTAAGACATGTACTTGTATGAAGTTTAAATGTAGCTAAAGTATGCCATCTATGGCATCATAGAGAGCAATTGACTTCATTATAGCTTATAAAGTACATTCTAAAAATTATTTTATTTTCTACAAATCAAAGATTTAAAACATACAGGACATAGAAGGTAAGGAATAAGATCTTAATTCCAAAGATAATTAAAAAAAATGAAATTACAACACGACCGAATTAGACAATAGCAAAAATGAAATTATTTTTAAATCCTAAAACGGAGACATCTGAACAACTAAAAAGTATATGGCATCATAAATTGCCTAAATCTAAAAGGAATATACAAAAGTCATCAAAAAAAAAAGTAATAATAATCAATCTATAATGTCCGACTAAAAAAAAAATATTTGACAACACAGCCCAGGGTCTATCACTAAACAGTAATAATGTTAATAATGACACTTATAACATATGGCCACTTGAAAATTTTCAAAAAACCCCGGAAGATGATCCTAATTATTATTATATAAATCAGCCTAACAATTCTAATATTTTGTCTGATGTTAATAATATTTCAAATTTATCAGATAATACTTTAGTTAATCAACCTCAATGTACAAAAATACAAAGCCTAAGTAATGACACTATAAACATTATGGCTTCAAATTCCCAGGTCAGCCTAACAAAAAATTCTTGGATTGATAAGCCTCTCTCAAAACCAGCATATATCAGGAAAATATCTAATAAGCAATCTAAATT
Source organism: Epiperipatus broadwayi (assembly GCA_028023455.1). NCBI lineage: Eukaryota > Metazoa > Onychophora > Udeonychophora > Euonychophora > Peripatidae > Epiperipatus > Epiperipatus broadwayi. The sequence goes on from JAQFVV010007986.1 coordinate 6,839, forward strand.
AGATAAGTTCGAAAATAATTCCAATTCAGAATCAACCTCGACTGACTCTTGCAGTGAGCCAGAAGAGGAATCATACCATTACAAACTAACTCTACAGCAGATGGAAAAAAATAATGAATCAAATAATATTGATAAACCTGCTAAGATTCTTACAACTAATCCAAATTCACCAAAGCACTTTAAAAAATCTATCTCAGAAGGAATTGAAGCTTGATAAATTGCAGAGCCTCAGTGATAAAATACAAACATATTATTCAAACATTCCCTTACTTAGAAATACCGCGGAAAATTCAAATCAAGATGATTCAAGCAATATTTTTCAGAATTTAACTGAAAAAATAAGTAATAATCAAATTACTAACTAGGATTATTCATCGGAAGAATTAGAAATATAAAGTAAAATGATTGTAGATAATTCGCTGACTTACACACAGACTTACCCTATAAAATCTAGCATAGATGAAATTTTCTCTCCAAAACAAGGCAGTAATAGTGATCATCCAGTCCTAAAACTACACAAAACGAATATATACAAATTTAATAAAAATATTAATAATAATCCAAAACCAAATACCTTTATCCCCTCAAATCTAGAGCCTCCCGAGTCTCAAACTAATGCATCAATATTGTGCAGCCTAAGCATTAACAGTGATGAGATAGAAAACAACGTTCCTCCATATAATGAATAAATAAATACACATAACAAGATAAGCTGCAATGAACAAATAATACTACACAAGCAAACAAAAAATCAAAAACAAGCAAAATTTAAAACGACAAATAAAGAAAAGGCTACAAATAATTATGGAAATCAATCTGCAAAAATTCCCTTAGAAGGCCACAACCAAATATCCTCTGACAGCAGCTGTGAAGACATCTCTCAAAAACAGTTAAACACAGTCAAAAATGAAATTAAATATAAATCAAATAATTCAAAAAGCAAACAAAACATTAATAATAATAATAATAATAAACAAAATAATTCAATCAAACAACCACTCAAACAGTCATTACTAGAATAACAAGATGACCATACTATATTAAGAAATAAAAAAATATCTCTAGAACTTACTAGAACAACAAGATGACCATACTATATTCAGAGATAATAAAAAAATCTCTAGAACTTAACATAATTCTCCCAACTGATTTTGAATCCGAATCTAATCATCAAAACCCTCAAATACAATCAAAAAGTAGTGAACAATCTGAGGAATCACTCCACAACCTCCCTATAGAGGCACACTACACAAATTCCCCTAATACATTATAAAGAAAAGAAAAAAATATAAATGCTTCTCCTACTTCCACTGCTCAATCAATCATGCCACAAATCAACCACAAAATCCCTCATACAAACAACCAATCAAACTATAAATCACCATGTGAAACAATCACACGCTAACATTACAAAAATTGGCATATCGCAACAACTTATTTGAACCAAAATTCCAGCAGATAACTTACCATACACATACAATGAACAAATGCATGGTGAGTGCCACATGATAGCTGATTCACCAGAATCTATGTATCTAGATCTAATGGATCAACCCAATGAATTCGATCAATCCAATACACAAATAGGCATTGAATCAGAAACGTTTACAATCTTTAATTTCAATGAAATGCAATACTCAAATCTGACAATCCAATTTAATCAAGCAATCCTGATAAAATTACTTAAATCACTCGCTGATTATAACAGCGACAAAAGCTTAATTTTAGCCATTACTGACCCTAAATACTCATTATTTAAGTTCCCAATTGAATCTCTATATAACCTAATCAGGCAGAACAACATAGGAGATAGCATTCAGTGCATTTTGACACATCCGAATGACCGATATATAGCACTCAAATAATGGAAACCACTTAAAAACACAAAACAAAGAAAAAATTCACATGATATAGAGGAACAGAGCTTCTACACTTCTTGGTAAAATCAAAAATTGTGTAATGGGTTTTGATGAAAGCCAGCTCCAAATTATTCTCCAACCATTTGGAAAAATACTTAAATTTAAATACCTATCAGAAGACAAAACTGAATTTCACATCCTTTCCAACACTGCTACCTTCCAGCTACAATTAAAATAAGATATAAATCCTGCAGATATACCAACTACAATTAAACAAAAAACTCTCCTATGATTCTATCATTTTTGGGGTGAGACCTCAATGCTTCTATTGTGGACAGAGATCTCATCTCTTAAAAGACTGCATGGCATGTATTTGCAATTTGTGTGGCATTATGAAAAACAGAACACACCAAATGCAGAGAAAACCCCGTCTTACAATCGAGTTTAATCAATCAAAATCAAAGGCAACATTCTTATCAATTACAAACACCTGCACATACACTTGAGCCTGAACAATTCAAAATTACTAATCAGGAAACACATAGGATAGAAACCATGCTCAAATCTCACAAAATCTTCCATCCAACATCAAAACCACAGCTAAAACTGCAATATCATCACAAAATGACTCATCTCTAATCTACACAAAATCTTCCATCCAACTCACCTAAAATTACAGCTAAAAACGCTAATATCATCACAAAATCACTCATCTCTAATCTACACAAAATCTTCCATCCAACTCACCTAAAACCACAGTTAAAACCGCTAATATCATCACAAAAACACTCATCTCTAATAATCCTAAACTAAACACATTTATCACAACAGAATCCAATGATATAGAAGAATCCACAATCCATACCTCACTCACAGAAACAACTCAAGAAAACATTATTTTTGAAATAAATCCCAATATTCAAAACCAACACTCTCTCTTTTCAAATGTACAGATCATCCAAACCATTGAAAAGCTTCAAAGAAAATCCAAATTACACTAACTCATCTCAATCTATTCAAGCTGAGCACACTAGTACAAATACACAATTTCCAATCACTACACCAACTTCACAAACCACTAAAACATTTGAATCTGAATCAGAAATGGAATACACTGATTCAATTCCAGCTAACAATAAAAGAAAGCCAGTGCATTCTAATAAATCCAACTCAGAAGATGAAACTCTACCTAACCAAGTCAGTTCATATATAACAAATTCAAAACTCAAAAGTCCATCTGGCACTCAAACTTTAAACAACAAACCCAAAATCTATAATTCCATCCTACCCAATCTACTATCTCAAAGCAATATTAAATCACCTGATAAAAAGATAGCATGTTTAACCCCAATCTCTAACGATAATCTCCAAAAAATCACTAATAGTTCAAATAATCTTATACAACAACAAACAATCAATAAGCAAGTGGTAAATTCTAACCAAAAAACAACCCATGTCTAAAGTTTCATGTATAATTGCAGCAATTAATATTAAAAGCATCAACTCACCTGTGTGAATCGCTGCCATTAAACATTGGTCCTCTTCATATCTCCACACATTATGTTCTTGGAAAAAACTAAATTTCACCACAATTCCAACAACTATATTCTTGCAGAGCTAAATAAACCTGGCTACACACAACTAACAGCCAATTATACCGCATCTGAGGGTGTAGGAATCTTAATAAACAACAGACTTCCCCCTAACAAATTTAAGACAACATACCAGGATAAAAATCTAATGTCTAAACCTTACCTATAGCACTAGGAATATAAATGCCTTCTATATTTACTCTCCAAATTGCCAAACCACATATCTGCATATAATAAACACAATATGCTGACAACAAACAACAATGCTCCATCTATCATTTCTAGGCAATTTTAATAACTCATATTAAATTTTCACAAAAAAATATTTACATCTTCTGATCAGGGGTTTCATTAATGGGAGAGGCTTCTTCCCACAAGATGCATACTCTTTTTATAACAAAAGGTATAAAACTCTAATAGATCTGATGTTTTACACCACTGAATTATATCATGATCTTGAAGCTAATCTACAACCAGTAGCATTCTCAGACTATCATGCAATAATAGCTTCAAAAGAACTTAATAATTGTATTCCTTATATTCTAACACAATCAATAAGAATGCTAACAAAAGCTACCTCCACTGAAGCCATTATATCCAAGGCTTACATACTCTTTTTTAAAATATGCATCATAAACATTCATCCAGAGGAAGCTGGTTCACCCTTTGTTGGCATATTGCAATCTCTGATTGCACATTGTACCAAGAACAACAAAGGCCCTTCCACGCTAATCAGTGAGCTTGACCAGATAAATAAAAAAATAAAGGCTTGCTCTACTGATCCTCAACACATAAGTCAATTACTATCATTCAATCTAAAATACAAGGAAAAACAATTAGCCATTGTGGAATACCTCTCCACTAAAAGAGCTCAAAACTTCCTTACAGCTCAGCATTTCTGGACCAGGGGCTACTTGAGATGGGCCTTGGGAGCTCAAAAAAAAATAACACTCTAAATTCTCTTAACATTGATGGTAATCACATAGCAGGACATCAAATGATTAATCACATAGAATTACATTTCAGTGTCACCTATAAAATAATATACAAACAACTAATGATGACTGGCTCATACCATCTAACCTAAACAATCATGGAATAACACCAACAGACCTTAGAAACCGTCTTAATGTCTTATCTGACAGTGTACATCCTGAGATGCACGCCATCTCAAAATTTCCTATCATACACCTTAACTCATTTACAATACCAATATTAATGAACATGATTAACCACTTATCTGTAAGCAGAAGAGAAATAAAAAAACTTTACACTATAGCACTAGTGCCTTTTCTAAAGAAAAACAGAGATCCCACCAACATTAGACCCATCTCCATGAACCCTATCCTAATCAAAGTTATAGAAGGAATCATTAAGAAAAAAATATAGCAAAAAGTGCTGGACAATGTATCTCAGTATCAATTTGCTAGAAAAGACTCTTCAGCGCTTACAGCAATTGGGGAAGTAAAAACTCTGATAGACCACATCAGATCAAACCGTTTGTCCAAACCAATTGCATTTCAATTGGACATTTCAGATGCATTTGATGCAATCAACATCAACACACTCCTATCAATTCTGAACAGTCTTATCACTCCATTTCAAATCATCTGTATAATTGAAAACTTACTATACATCCATCAAATTCATATTACCTTAAATGGATCATATACTAATGGCTTCTCATCTAATATTTCTATGCCTCAAGGATCATCTTTAAGTGCCTTATTATTGATTTGTTATTTGAATCCACTGTTAAAAGAAATTGAAAATGCAACGCCTGGAGTTTACATTCCATGACTTAAAAAATTCATAAAGCTATTTGCTTAAATGGATGATGTCCTTGTCATACTACCATCACAAAAACATCAGCCGACGCTTTACCATATACTAGATAAATTCTCTAATGACTCGACTAAAGTTCAATCCTAATAAATCAGCTTCTAGGAGAATCTCAACAGAAAAGAAGATTAACTCTAAATTTCTGGCTGAACCCCAGGACTTCCTAGGATTCCCCATACACATGTTTCAATCATCTATGTCAAAACATCTTCAAAACTCACTTCTTACCTCTACAACCCAGAATGTTCAGACATTATCCAAAGTATATGTTTCATTACAGAGAAAAGTTGTGCTTCTTAATATGAAGGTTATATCCAAAATTGCTTACTACATCTCTTCATGACTGTAACAAAATCTTCCATCAGAAAAATAAATAAGCAATGTTCTAGACTATTTTGGAAAGAAAACATAAATTCCATTAGTATGACAAGAATGCAACTGCAATGTAAGGTAAATGGCATGTCATTGCATTTGAGCCTCTCTTTAAATTATCAAAAATCCCACACACTAATACACAACCTAATATCAAAACATGGCACCATAATTACATCTAAAACAGTCAACCAACAGGCCACCTCCTCACAAAAAGTGCTGGCTTGATAAAATATTACAATATATCAAATGATATCAAAACATCAATAAAACCTTTAACTTCAAAATCACCATCTGGGAAGTGCACCTAATATTAAATCCAATCATCAACAATATAAAACCCACAATAGGAACCAACAACCACAGAATCACCTCCTTATTCAAATTTTTAAAGCTAGAGCCCAAATTTCTAACTTTCTTAATTAAAGTCAACTTAGGTGCCATACATACCAACTATTTTTTACATTACAAAAGATTTCATAGCCACATTGAGCTGGATGAACAAAAAACATGTATGCTGTATTTAACCATGTACCACATGCTCAATGGGTCCTCCAATGAGTGGAATTGTTACCAGCATCATAATGAATGCATATGAACAAATTATCACCCTGAAATATTTGGGCTGTGGTTTATTGCTATATATTAGATACATGGACGACATTTCTATAGCTGTACCTAAAGAATACAAGACATTAAGACAGACCTCACAACAGCATCAGGTCTACACATAAACACAGCTCAAAACAAAGCTCTGAATAGTATTAAATATCTAGATCTACAAGTGATGATGGAGGTCCATCGCTTCTGTATAAAATGACCATCAAACCGATCAATGTTAGGGGCCACATACACCACTCATCGAACACTCCATATACATATAAAATGGCTGGTCTGAAATCTTACTTATACAGAAATGCAAATTGGTGCAGCTTTGAGGCTGATAAAAGGAAGAACATTGAGATGTTCAGAAATGAATTAATAAATGCAAAATATAATGAGAGTGATCAATAATATTATTAGAAATTTTAAAAACGGTCCCATTCGAAAAAATAAATAGAATAAACCCCGTATCTTGCTGCCATATATCAAAAATATACATAAAGATTTATACACAATCTATTGTAATGATTTTAGCTTGTGTTACCACTCTCCTGCCAATTTCAACAGATGTGTAAACAATACTAAAGGCTACACCCCCCCAATATACGCCCAACAGGCTGTTTACAAGATCGCATGTAGTAACAATAATTGCCTGGTGGCATATTATTGTAAGACTAGGGCATCAATCCATACAAGACTTGCGCAACATGTATACGCATACAATAAGGCTTTGGCTGACCCATCCCATCCATCTATTTTTGCACAGCATGCAGTTTCTACAGGACACCAGTGCAGGCCAGACAAGCCTCACATGGTGTGCAGAGAGCAGCACAAATTGCGAAGAAGAGTTAAAGAGGCATGGTATATCATCTCTGATATCCATGCAATGAATAAAAAAGAAACATTTTATGCCATCTCCAGGAACTGGAAAATATAGGTCAATGAAGATCTAGTCCACCCTAATTTGCATAGTTTATTCCAGCTATTTCTTGAAAATGAAGACTTAGACCTTTGAAAGCACTTGAATAAATTTGTCATTCGTTTGAGACGGTGATTATATATATTATAGTTTATATTTAATTTATACGGTGTGTATTTATATTAACACAAATATACAGTTTACAAAGATTTCTAAACAAAGTGGATCCTATATGTCCAATCTATAAAACACAAGAAAAAACCTTTGACCACATTATAAAATCATGTACCGATCTTACAAACATCAGGATGTTCATTTTTAACAATTCAAAGATTGACTATTATAAAATATTCTCAATAAAAGACTCCAGCCAGAGTAGACACTTCTCAATTATTAGACTGTCTATTTTCTGACTCACACCATCTGGAGTGTTCAATGCAAGACAGTTTTCATCTCTCCATCTCCTAATCTGAATCTCACATTTATCAACCTCATGAACAAGATTAGAATAAAGACAATACTCTCATTGAAATTTCCATATGACGAAACCTGGAGATTATTCCCAAATACCGAAACCACCCAAAACATAACAAGTTACAGATCAAACTGAGTTATAAACCTCATCACTCATAACTATTGACCTTAAAAACAATATGTACCTAAATACCTAATACATCATATACAATGTAATTCATTAATAAATTTATTTTGAAAGAAAAATGTAGCTAAAAATTGTTCTAAAAGTTGTAAGAGTAAATAGTATTGAGTAAATTAATTGCTTTCATTTAATAAAATTAATTGCTAAAATAAATATCTTTTAAAACAATGATTGTAAAATTAGATTTAACTAGTAGATTGCTTTAAGAAATTAGTTAATATTTTAATTTCTAACGAGCTATTTAAGATAGCTATTTTAATTAATAAAGTTCTTTAAGACAGTAAAATTTAAATAAAATCAGTCTATGTAGCTAAATAATAGCTTTAGTTATTTAAATCAGCTTCAAATTTATTTAATAAAGCAGTAATAATTTACTAAGGCTGTAACCTTAGAAATAAGCGTCTGAAAAATACGAAGGTAGGGACCTCTATAGTCTAAATTATAGAAATAGTTAATTTCCTGTCTGTGCATATAAATGTTTGTGCTTATATGTGTTTAACAATTACTTGGCTTTAATTGCCAAGATAATTAATTTAAAGAGTCTAAATTTTAATATTTTATCAAACATGCAAAACAAAGGGTTAATTTTTAAAAATTTTAAAGGGTTTTAAATAAATAAGAGGGGAAGAAGAGGGTTATTTTTATTTAAGAAAAGTATTATATGAATTATCTTATTTATTATTCAAGTTTGTTAATTAATAGGTAATAGATAAAATGTTAAACATGTGCCTATTTAAAAATAATCTAGGTTAATATGACGTAATCATTCTTAGTTAATTACTAGAAATTAATTAACATTTTGGCCACAGATGTCTCTTTTTTGTGGGCACAATTTAGGTTAGAGTGATGGGTAAATGACTATAAAAAGATCAGACCATCATTTTTGAGGGTTACTTTCACTGTCACTATCATTCAGCCAGTCACTCTCATCTGGTCAAACTGATTGATCTGTTCTCCTTTTGCCATCCACTTTACTGCTGCTCTGTACAAACTTCGGTAGTACATCAAGAATAGTAATATATTTTTTATATATCTTTCTTTTATTTTAATCAAAGTTAAAGTATCAGTTTTATTAGTTATAAAACCTGCAATGTTGTGCTAACCAGCTGATGTAGTTCAGCTTTATTCTTACCTTACTTCACGGAAAAATAATTTAGTCACATTTCATTTTTGCTTATAAACTTTAAAATAAACCAGATGATATATTTCAAAATCATAACCCATAAACTTATATGGGACATTGTACTAATTCATTTGTCTGTTATCCATTATTATTAAAAAAAAAAAACTTAAATTTAAAGCAAAGAGCTTATAATACTTAAACATTAAAATATAAATAATCTACTATGCTGACCGCTTTTATTATATGAAATGCTTAAAACAATTATTATTTTAATATTATGATATTCTTATCATTATGTCATATGTCAAGGTAATTTTATTGCTATTGTTATTTTAACGGGATTATGCTAGAATGTGTTGGTATTTCCACACATTCTCGGGTAAAATTTTATACATTTCATTATGTGCTGGTTTATTAAATTTGACAATATATTCCTCTCTTAAATTTATTTTCTCTTAAAAGGTTTTTGAGTGTTTCAGTCACTTATTGATAAAACAGTTTTAAAAGTTTTTATTGGAAGTCTAGTATGTTTATAACTATTATACTATAATAGCTTACTGCTCTATACTAATTTAATTGCGTATTTATTTGCTTCATATTACTATACTTTATTTTGGATTATGTGCACTTTATTTAAATTTTATAATATATATTTCATATATGTGTGTATTTTTGTTATCTATTGCCAAAATTTTATTGTGCTTTTATTTTTTTAATAATTTAATAATCGTTTGACTAACTGCTATTATTGGTTTCAGAGATTGCTTATTGTTTTGATAATTTTAAGCATATATTAATTTGGTCATCTTATTAATGTTAAGTTGTTATCTTACCATCGGTTTGGTACGAGATGTTTGCCTTAGAAAATTAGGCCTACTTTATAATGATTTATTGTGCCTTGTGGTATTGAGAAGCTTTACCCATGGTTTATATTTATTCCATGAGCTGATAGTGTGTTGTATTTTTTGTGATAGTTATCACTTCTATATTATTAAAGATACCTAGATTCCTTGAGAGGTATATTTGGTATGTCTTTCCACATTTTCCTGATGTGTTGTGACAAGATCCAGGCATCCTCTTTTGCCTTAGATATAGGTATTTGGAAGCCACCATTCTTATTGATATTTTCTTAATCTGCGAAGGCTGAGTTTTGCCTATCACTCATGATGAACTTATATATTTTCCACTATAATAAGTGAAGTTATCTTTGTATTAGAATTGACAAGGCAATGATGAGTAAGTTTATGAAGAGTTAGTTCTTCACGTAGCCCTATGTACAGTGCTTTGTGGTATATAACAATGTCTGTATTGTGTTGCTGTGTCATTTGGCCAGCCACAAGTAAAACAACAATACATTTTTACCTTTTAAACATTTAGTATTTAGTACTTGGTATTTAGATAATACATACACCTTATGTTAGCTGTATTCACATCTGGATCACCTCACTGATGGATTTGTAAGTCATTTAATATTTACAATACTAACATTATCATTATGTGGACAGTAATTTGGTATGATTTATGTGTATGACTTTTGGTAAATGGCCCAACTCTCATTTAAAAATGTATGTAGAAGTTTAAAATAGTGCTAGGCAATTTTTACTAAGTTGTCTAAATCTTATAATTATTGATATTCTATCAGTCTGCTTATTCAAACTCAGTCTGTATATAATGCATTATTAATCTACTTGTCTAAATTCCATAATTATTAGTATTACATTAATCTATTATTATAAAAGGGCACTAAATAACAAAGAGACTACATAAGCATTCTTGGAGCATGAAAAGACCGCCGGTCATAGATTCGAACCTACCAATCCCAGAATGCTGTGCAGAGAGAAATGATCATAGGCGTAAAATAAAGGAAGCACACTTCATAAATAATGACACTCAATCTATCAATAAAAGACACCTGTTTCACCATTTCAAAAAGATAGACAAACTAATCGAAACAAAATTTAAACAAAATAAAATACAGCACCTAACCAATTAGCATAAATTAGAATACTCCCCTTCATTACTATCAACTGCACTCAGCTATGAATATGAAGCCATGGAGCTTTGAAAGCGCTAAGCGTAAATAAATATTAATAAATATAGCTTCTCTAACAAGCGTAAAAGCATATAATTTTTGCTATTATTTAAGTTTAGTTAATTTTAATCTCGCATAATAGTGTGCTAAATCTGCCTTTTAAGGATATATCATAAGTTAGTTGACAAAAGAATGTATTTTAGATTAAATTATGGCCCAGTTTAGTATAAGATATAGTTTTGGTATTACTTATTTCAAATTTTTAATTATTCATGAGCTAATTTAAATAAAAATTAATTTTATTGTTAAACCAATATCTCCCTGTGGGAATATTTGATGTATAACCAACCAAAAATTTGTATTTGAACAGTAGTAAATTTATTAATAAAGGTCTGGAAGCGCTTATGTGCCAACTGATTTAAACTATTTGTAATAGCACTTATGTTGGCAAGTAATTCCAAATGTTTGATGTAAATAAAAACTTTGTACACATTATTTTTATATTTAATCATTAATAAATTTAATTGTTGTTATTTCAAAAGTATTTAGTTTTTGTTTTCTATAAGTCATTTGTCTTGAGTTCATTAAGATATAATTATGAGTCCATTAAAGTCATTAAGTTTACTACTTGCAAAGATCACAATGTTCACAATTCTGAATTCTATCAGAAATCTGGGTAACAGATAACCAAATTTTGCAGTTCCAAAATTTGACATATCCAATAAGAATTTTTACAGAAACTTCTCAATTCCAAAGATTGGAATTGCCTATAAGAGAAATTAAAATTGAATATTTTGACATAAATTCAGATTAATGCAATTTTGGTGAAGATTATTTGAACTACTTCAGACTGCACTCATTATCAATCATTTCTTTATAATTTGAAGTTATAATCATTGCACTTTATAATTTAATTTGTGCTGTCCATAAAATAATAGAAAGATATAAAATGTACCCTTTTTTTTCTATTGTTTTTTTATATATTTTATTTTGTGTTAAAGCGTCAGCTGGGAGGTGAACTCCGAGACAACTGCTTGTAAGGCAGCTGTGCTAACCACTCAGCCACCAACGCTTGACAGTTTTCGAATGATATCCTAGATAAATGGCTATGATTATTCTGAATTTGGTATATCTTATTATGCAATTATTTAGCAAGTTAAAATGTTTTCTTTGAGTAATTGTTTCTGCTGTGACAAAATATTGAGAAGCATTTCCTTACAATAAAAGTATTTGCCTCCTATAGTCTCCCAGGATAGTAGTCATTTGCCTGGCAACTAAAGATTAAAGAAGAATTCCTGAAAAATATTTAGAACCCTGAGATTATCTTTGTTGATTATATACATATTATTGGCCCTATTATTGAATAAATTGCTCATTTATATTACATTATTGTTGTAACAAAAGACACTTTAATTATTCCCTGTGCTATTAAAAAAGTACACTGTATTTTATTTTTATTCTGCAAGAATAGAGTATTTCAATTCATGCTTTCTTTGACATTCTGATATGACAAATATTAAATATTGAAATATTTTAAGATAAAGATTGGTATAAGATGTTTCTGTTGGTGCAAATAACTTTTATACTCAGATATATATTTTGATGGTGGGGAATTTAGATTTTAAAAATAAGAGTGAAGTTTATTCCTCTTCTTAATTTCATTTGTAATTATTTATTATGTATTAAGCATTATTATTATTGCTTTAAAATTTTCCCCTTTAATAGATGTCTCTGAAGTATCCTCCTTTCTTTTATTGTAACTGCCACTGAGTCTACATAAGAGTCTCTCTTATTTGACAATCACTTCCATAATATTATTAATTTAATAATATAATTTTTTCATCAGGTTACAGTATGTATTTGTACTATTTATACTGTGGGCTTCTAGTTAAGGTAATCTAATTTTAAATGCATAATGGAGATTCTATAAGGACTCATTCATCATTATTGTGAACACTTGTGGATGAAATCAATGCACTTGTTATTAATTAATAAATCTGTCTAATTAAATTGTAATGAGTTATAATATGATATAGCATCTTTTTTCGAATCTGCTGCAATTCCCTCCATATCTCACTAATTTAGTTTATATTTCATCAGAATACAAATAGACATTATCTAGTTAGCCATATATGAGTGTGTTTAGTTATTTATGTAGTAATTTAGTCATTTATTCCTGAGTCTCATGTTCCATCCTTTGCTACTGCTGGCATGTGAACTAAAAGAGTCCCCGTGTGGCCTCATATATGTCATTCATAGGTAGTAAATCTTGAAGCATTGGTGAAGGAGCTGAGATGCAATCAGATTCGAGGTCTCAACCCCTCATCTAGATCACCCCTGGGATAATTTGCCAAAACTCTGGATTTTGTTGCATGAATATACAAATATGACAATTACAAGCATAAAAATATGCATGCTAAATAAAATTAACATAGAAAATGAGATAAAGGCTAATTTTCTTAAACTGTTCCCAGAGGAGCAAGGTAAAATCAATTCTAAGCCTGTTGAAATTGAGCTCCGCAACAGTGCAAAACTCATCCATTTCAAAACAAAAAAAAACCTTTTGCACAGACCATGGTTCAAAAAGGCATTAGACATATTAGTAAAGAAAAGGGTATTGACGGCTGTCAAAGATACAGACTGGGCTACATCTATAGGGATAATAATGAAGCAGAATGGAGAAATCCGTATACATGGAGATTACAGAATAACTGTCAATAAGTGCATAGCAAAAAGGCCATATCCTGTATCAAATGTTAGAAAAATACTAGCTGGACTTGATGGAACAAGATATTTTGCAAAGCTAGATTTAAATGTTGCTTTCCACCGAGTACCACTGTCGGAAGAAACAACTACACTTTTAACTATAACAATGCAAAAAGGCTGTACAAATGCAATCTGTTGCCGTTTGGCATAACAATCACCCCAAATGTATTCCAAAGAAACATTATTAAAAGGATTGGAGGGAGTAACGCCTTTTTGGTGACATCATCATAACAGCAGATTCTGAGCAAGTGCTGCATAGAAAATTAAAAAAGGTATGTGAAAGATTTGGAGCAAAACTTGATCAAAAAAAGTGTATTTGGAATGTGACAGAAATTAAATTTTTAGGCCATATTATTTTAAGTGCCAAGATCAGATCCAACCTGGAAAAAATTAAAACAATTATGAATACTGAAACTCCAAAGAATGTTAAAGAACTTCAGGCTTTCTTGGGACTGAGTAAATTTTTTGAACATTTTCTAAAAGAAAAGCACATGTAGCCACTCCTTTGTATGATTTACTTAGGAAAAATCAGCAATGGAAATGGACAGAAACCCAAGAGGACACTTTTCAAAAAACCAAGGCATTGCTCATGTCAACTTGTTTACTGGTTCATTATAACAATAACCTAGAAGTGATATTAACAACTGATGCATCCAATTATGGAATTGGAGCAGTGCTTAGTCATTGATTACAGAATGGGGAACACCCTATAGCTTTTGTCTCCAGAATGTTAATGAAGGATGAAAGAAACTACAGCCAAACTGGACAAAGGATGTAGCTATAATAGTGGCAGTTCAGAAATTCCACCAATACATTTACGGTTATTCTTTTAAAATAATAACTGGCTATAGCCCATTATTGGTAATTTTTGTCAATAAAAACACTGCTCCTGACCACTTAAGTTCTTGTACAATTCTCTGGTAAATTTTTTATTAGAATATGATTACGACATAATCTATCTCAAGGGTAGCCAAATAAAACATGCAGATGTATTTCTCACATATCAAATTCTACAGAAAAAAACTGATACTGAAGTAGAAATGTTAATTAGACCACTGGAAGACTAAAATGATAAGTAGTGCAACTATTGCTAGGTGGATGCAAGAAACAACAGGATACCAGACACTAATCAACTAGATCAGAGGGATGGTGCAGCAAGTATTCTCGCTATTTAAATAAATCTTTATGGAGGGTGAGGCAACACCTATCAACATCAAAGGGCTACATTATATTTGGTGACAAAGTATTAGTACTGCCAGTAAATCACCCTAAAATATTGGAAATACTGCATCAAAAAGATCCAGGTGTAGTTAAAACAAAATGCTTTAGCTGCAGTTATATATATTGGCTGGGTATGGATGCAGATATGCTAGCCCTGCCAATCTACTGCAAAAGCACCTAAGAAAATGTTTACATCATGGCTAAATCTAACAGACCATGAAGCTGTGTGCACATAGACCATGCAGGTCCAATAAATGGACAAATATTTTTGTATTAATAAATGCTGGCTCCAGGTGGGCTGAATATAAATTAACAAGAAGTACTAGTGCAGCAAAAACCATCTGCATATTATAAAAAATATTTTCATGTCATAGTTCACCAGAAGTCTTGGTCTTAGATAATGGAGCTGGCCTTATTTCTGAAGAATTTAAATTATTCTTAGATGAGTGGGGAGTGAAATATATTTGTGCTCCTCTGTAACACCCAGAATCCAATGGGATAGCTGAAAAAGCAGTGCAACAATTAAAGTTGATATTAAATAAACTAAACTATACAGAAATAGCCAAAGCATTAAACATGGAAATGCTATATCAACACATTATGCCTTCCACATCTACAGGAAAATCACCTGCAGAAATATTGATGGAGAGGAAGTTATAAAACAAGCTGTCTATTCTTTACATTGCACCAAGAAAAAATAACAAAATTGGGGGGGGGGGGTAAAAATATGCTGTTGGAGAAAATGTATAGATACATGACAGTCTATGTAAGACATGGATAGAAGGTCAAATAACTAGTTATTTTAAACCAAATAGTTGAAGTTCAAGCAACACAAGGAGCATGCTACTGGTGGCATATAAACCAAATTGGGAATCAATAAGACAGCTGGTGAACACTGCACAGATTATATGGGAAAACATAATGAAGCAGCAGAAGTTCCAGATGAAACTGTTGCACTATAGCACCAAACAAAGGCTATTGATTTTCAGAAGAAAGCAGCCATTGTCAACATCATCGCCTACCGGCATATTTAAGGGATTATGTATATGATTCGAGAGAAGGATGTACTTCTTAGGAATAGGAGGGGGTAGTGAAATGTACATGAAAGAATGTCCACACTCATAAAAATTAATAGGAACCAGATATTATCTGATCTTAGATCGGATTGAGTATTCATCGCCAAGAACCAATATGCATATTATAACTTATACATTAGCCAATGATTTAAATGAACCAATAGGCAATGATGTTCGCTCAATCCACATATTTAGTCTAAATGGGGACCTGGAAATAAATAGCGAGTATACTAAAATAGAGGAAGTTTTTATATTATAACACAAGATGCCTTAAATTATGAACTAATAATAACTTTAAGCTTTCCATGTTCTGAGAATCTGTTGGTTATTTCTAAATATCTTTATATGTTATGCTACTCATACTTCTATAGGCCTGATCGTAAATTATTGTATGGAGTCAGAACATAGCAACATATTACCTAATAATGTAAAAAAACAGCAAATGTACAATAAAACAGTATAATATAAATTTGTGAGTAATATAATAATTATAATAAAAGTTAAAATATATATATATATATTGAAGCAGTAAATCTGTAGTACATATTTAGCTTCACTGCCTGATGACATTACAGACCTTAAATATAGGGTTTGAACAGGGTTATATATGTTTATCTATTCATCCAGGAATGTTAGGCATACACATACACGTATAACTTCCACCCTGTTTATTCACAACAGTTTTGTTAATCAGTTGTGTTATTATCTTAACATAATTATATTCTGTTTATAAACTTGTAAATTCCCTTTACTTAGATAATCGTGTACGTGCATATATGTATTACAGATACGAAATTAATATGATTAGTGTAAAACTAAAGCATAACCAGAAAGTTATATATAGAAAGTATTATTGCAATTTAAAATGTTAAAGTGTTATTCTGATTTAATTATTTCAATAATCACAAGTTAACAAAATCATATTCTTGAAGCTATTTCCAATTTTAAAAAAATACGTTTAAATAATGTTTTCTGGAATGTATTTGTTTACATCTTTCAATATTGCCAAATTTCAAGTATAGGAGGAGTAAAAGTTCTAGGCACGTGCAAAAAGAGTTCAGCTCACTCTTCTCTTGTGTTCGATGAGAGAGTAAAAACAAAAATGCATTCCGAGTAGAAGAAAAATTTGCCTCCCTGATCTTAGATCGCTTTTGTCCTGCCTTTCCTGCTGCTCCATCGATACTTGAGAACTGTTCTATTTAATTGGAAGATGCTTATCATTATTTTGTTAATATTGTGCCTTGTTGACTGTGCCTTCGTGTTGTTCGTATACGTTATTCTAAATGGCCACCATAACTGCTAAAGGTAATCCGTTTTGCCGAAGAATGAACTCTTTATATTCCTCATTTCATTCCTAAATTCTAATTATATTCGTAATGTAATCTTTTATTTATCTGGTAATTGACTATAAGCTCAGTTATTGTCATTGTTAAATTTATGATTTTCTCTCTAGAGTTTAAAATCTCATCTATAAAACACTAGCACGGAATTATATATTTTAAATCTATCTTTAGTTTTTTAGGTTTCACGCTTTAGTTACCTTATTTTTATGCAGCAAAACTTATTTTAAATATGTATTTATTGAATTAATTTTAGTATGCTAATGTTTCACTCTAGTGAGCTTATATCTTTTCAACCACTTTTCCGATATTTTTAGGAATAGTTGAATGTAAAATTTCTTATTGAACGCAGTTCGCTTGATTGAATAAATATGCTTAATAACGGATTGTTTAAAACATCATGTTATGGGATAAGATAAACTTTTTATTGACACTATTGATTTAAATGCATTTTATGTTCTCTAAATAAATCTGATTATTAATCCATTTTAATAATTATTTATTGCTTTCACGCCATCGAGCGTTAACTTGCTTATAGTATATTATCATTTGAGAATACTTGGGGCTTGTTCAATAGGAAAACAATATTTCCCCTCTTCTATATTTGACATCCTAATTGCTAAGATTGTATGTACATTGCTGGGTGGATTAATATTTTGTCATGGCATTACACATGATATTGTTACGTTATTTTAGCTTAAATTAATGCATTAGTCATTTAAGACTTAAGCCATATTCGTGTTGCTTACTTATGATAGCATTTTCAAGAATTCATATTTTGCTTTATCATCAGTCCAAAGACGGACATGTATTCCATTTCTAACGATATCATTTTAGTCAGCACTGCGAGTTCTCTTTCTTATGTGTAGCTTCATATTATCTATAAGACGTGATGCAGTGATGTTTATCAACCATTCATTTAATAATTAATAGAATATTTTTAGGATTGTCACAGTAAGGCTTATTTAAGCTAACCCCTTCCTCATTTGTACAGGCCTAGATGTACTCATGAACGATAAAGGGTTTAACTGTCATATCAAGAGTAAACCTCTTTTTGTAGGTGAATTTATAAATGACTTTTCATCATTATTTTAAGTAATGATCATAGCATTAGTAACATTAATACATTGTTATTTGTAGCTCATTAGCATACTAAGCCATTTGCCTATGTGCAAATTATTGACCGCATTAAATCTGTGCTATGTTTCTGATGTAAATTAAAATTATTTATGTTCATTAAATTATTATGTGTTAATAATACTTACTGAATTTCACTCATTGAATCTCATTTAATCCTTATAATAATAATATTATTATTTAAAAGTT
The DNA here is from genome assembly GCA_028023455.1 of Epiperipatus broadwayi. Taxonomy (NCBI): domain Eukaryota; kingdom Metazoa; phylum Onychophora; class Udeonychophora; order Euonychophora; family Peripatidae; genus Epiperipatus; species Epiperipatus broadwayi. The sequence goes on from JAQFVV010007986.1 coordinate 25,568, forward strand.
ATAATTAATTACTTTAAATGGACATTTATCCCTGGGTTATTCTATCCTTGCTCATTCTGGATGAATACTATATCATAATTCATGTTTCTTTTTGCAATGCTAGCTGTCTGCAATTCATTCAAATTTATAGATTTTCCCTTCACATAAGTTATTTGACTGAGCCAAGATTTAATATTATTTATTTATAATAATTACCCTGTAGATCTCATGTTTCTCTGCTGTGTCTGTGGGACCGGAATGAATAAAATTTCATCTGTTATCATCAGAAGTGTTGTTCATAATGTTATAGTTTTAGAGAAGAGAAACAAAATCCATGATTGCTCCTGACCTGTGTATCTCGGGCATGAGTGGATTTAGGGTACTTTTGCTTAGATTCTAAACCTTGTTAAATGAACATACAATTCTGACTGGTACAATATATATCTAAAGTGTTGTAGTGGTTATATAGTTAGTTTAAATAATATGTAAGAGAGGGAGCTAGAATAGCAAAAGATATACATTGTTGAATCTTTTATTTGCAGATGATGTTTTTTTGTGTGCAGAAAGAAGGAAAATGGAAGTTATGCTGAGGACACACACAAAGGTGGGTAAAGAAATGGGAATTAAATTTAGTGAAGAAAAATCAAAAGTATTGATGATTAATATTGGAGAAAGAGAAGACAAAGAATTTTTATTGTGGGATATAAAGTTAAGTGTGGTGAATAGATATAACTATTTGGGAATCATTTTAAGTAATCAGAGAAATTGCTTGGATGAATGGGAGAAAAATTGATAAATGAAGCAAAGAAAACAAAGGGATTGATAAATAAATTAAGTGTTCTCCCATAATAAATATGATGTAGCTACAATTGTATGGAAGGGAGTCGAAGTAGCAGGGTTAACATATAGTAATGATGCGTTATGTGTTAGTAATAAGGTATTAGATTGCTTAGAAAAAGTAAAAAGATAAGTAGGAAGACATGCTTTAGATGCAGAAGTGGGGATGGCAAAGGAGGCAATTTCAAAGAGAAATGGGATGATCAAGTTCTTATATGAGAGATGCAACAAGCAAAATGAAGACGTTTGGTAGATTGCAGTTTATGAATAATAAAAGAATAATTAATGTGCTAGTATAGGAAATGTGATCATGTGAATAAAAGAATAGCCAAAATAGTATTTAATTGGGTTATGAATAAAGGGCAGGCAACAAGATGGGTGCGAAAGATAATACATTATGCAGAAAATTTAGATATAGAATTTATGTCACTATACTTATACAAAAGGTGGGATGATTGTGTTAGGAGAATCATTGAGTGTTTTAGTATTAAGGAATGAGATAGAAGAATATATGCAGTAATAAAGAATAGGGAGTTTGAGAAATGGAGAACTAGTATGGAGATTAAAAAGAGTTTAAATATTTATAGAAGTAAACAGAATATTGGGTGCAAGTTAATTTATGATAATAGCAAAGAAAGTAGTTTACTATTTAAGGCACAAACAGGATCTTTAGCAACAAGGTAATATACATGTAAATGGAGAAAATATGGGTGATTTAGTCTGCAAGCTGTGTAAGGAAGGTGTAAAAAATATTAGGCATCTGTTAATTGAATGTAAATGTCTGAAAGCAGTAAGGATACAAAAAATGATGTTGTGGAAGAATAAATATGAACAAAGTGATTATACAGAAAGTGGCTTATTGGTTTTTTTGCTGGGTTTGGGAAAAGATAAGGGGTTTTTAGACCTAAATAACATGGAGCTAATAAAGATTATGTTGTGGAAATGGAATGGAGCGGGGTATAAAAAAATATGGAAAAACTTGGGATGGGGAATAGAAAGGGGTTCAAAGTGGCTAACAGGTTTCTCTGGGCATGGTTTGAGAGATTCCTGACTGTATAAGAAATCGCAGTGCATCACATCACATCATAATATTATAAAAAAAAAACATTTTTTCATCCAAAAAATTTTTTGATTTTGAGCTGCTTCACAAAGAAGGTAAGCTTAATTTATTTATAAATTAGGTTAATCACTAAAATGAGTGATAGTTTTAAATACTTGAAGCTAGAAGCTATGCCACACCGACTAACTAGATCGTTTAGTGACAGTAACGTTAAGTTCAGTTTGTCTAAGCTTATTAACAGCCCACAGTCAGGAAAAGCCAAAACACTTCAAGATCATGCTAAAGCATTTATTTCAACTTCAGAAGGGACAATTAGCCCTAAAAAAATAACTTGCACAAGTAAAATATCAAAAGAAACGGTTCAGAAATAAAAATAAAAAAAAATGAACTCGTCTGTTTACTCTAATGCTAAAAAAATAGTTACGGTAAATTCTAGCCAAAATCTAAGTGAAGACAAATTTCCGTCTAATATTCTAGGAGAACCTTCAGAACAGAATGCTACATCTAAAAATCGAAACAAGAATTATCAAAATCCATTGAGTATTTCAAAAATAAGGCCAAAATCTGAAAAATATCATTACGGGAATTTCGACACGGAAAGCTTAGAAATGGGATGGTCAAGTTTTCATATGAGAGCATCCCATTTCTAAGCTTTCAAGTAAAATGAAAATGTTTGGTAGATTGCAGTTTATGGATAATAAAAAGAATAGCTAAAATAGTATTTAATTGGGTTTTAATAAAGGGCAGGTAACAAGATGGGTGAGAAAGGTAATGCGGTATGCAAAAGATTTGGATAAAGAATTTATATCAATATATTTGTACAAAAGATGGGATGATTGTGTTAAGAGGATTATTGAGTGTTATAGTAGTAAGGAATGGGATAAAAGAATAATTTTATTAATAAAGACTAGGGAGTTAGAGAGATGGAGAAATAGTATTGAGAGTAAAAAAAAGTTTAAATATATATAGAAATAAACAGAATATTAGGTGTGAGTTAATATATGATAATAGTAAGGAAAGTAGTTTATTGTTTAAGGCTTGAACGGGATCTTTAGTTACAAAAGAATATACATGTAAATGGAAAAATATGGGTGATTTATTTTGTAAATTATGTAAGGAAGGAATAGAAAATATTAGGCATTTGTTAATTGAATGTAAATGTTTGAAAACAGAAAGGGTACATATAATGAAGTTGTGGAAAAATAAATATGAAAAGAGTGATTATACAGAAAGTAAATTATTGGTTTTTATGCTGGGTTTGGGAAAAGATAAGGGGGATTTAGATATAAAGGTTATAGAGTTGACAAAGATCATGTTGTGGAAATGGGATAGAGCAGATTATGGGTAAATTTAGAGTGGGGAATGGAAAATTATGTGGCTAACAGGTTTATCTGGGCATAATTGCTGAGATATTCTTGACTTCATTTAAGGAGAAGCCATAATACAGCACATCACATTAAAATACTCGCCGTAACGAAGCACAAATTGTCTCCGAAGCCACTACATACCTTGAATTAAAAGCCCATAAATCAGATTTAGACAAAAAAATAATAGTTTATCCAAATCTACCAGCTCAGGTCCCACAAAGCAAAAATTAAATCAAATTTCCGTTCTGTTGTTTACTAAACACACTCGCGATTTACATAACGGTCAAGATATCAATATAGAGAAATCGTCAATCGCACGTAGTGAAATAAACACATTTGAGACAGAGTTTCCGCTAATTTCCACAACTTCTAAAGCCAAAAATGCACAAAATAAACACACTGCCTCTTCATTACACACTATCAACTCGCAATTACCAACACAGGATAAAAATCAAAACACTAAACAAGTGGAAAAACGAAGCTATGCTACTGTTCTGAAAAACAACAATCTTAATGCACACTTCCAAGCAGAAACTGAGCCAGCAACATATCAAGGTCTGGAGTCCGACATAACAATGTTTACTGATGACATTCTTGATGAACACATACACCAACCCAGTTCTGACAGTATCATGAACAACTATGAAGCAATAAGCCAAGAGTTTAATGCTAGAATCCCTACAGCACTGTACAGTTCCTTTCTGAATTATCATAGTGATAGATCCCTGATTCTAACCACTACTGATGATAGCTGCCAGCCTTTTCCCCTTCCAATGGATGATTTCTTTGAACTAATTAAGCAGCTCAAATTGATAGATGCCATTAGTAGAATATACCACCACCCAAATAAAAGGTACTTCATAGTTGAATTCCAAAACCTCATGCAGAAGGAACTGTTCAGAAGACAGCAAATCTACCTGAAGGAAAGATATTTAATAAAAATTGATATGAACAAACCAAAAATAGTCCATGGAATAGCAAGAAATTGCTACTTCAACTTCAAAGACATAGATCTACAGAGGCTACTGGGGAAGTTTGGAGTGGTCACAAATTTCAAATACCTCGCAGAGAGAAGGGCAGACATTGAGCTTCCCTCTAACAGTGTTGCTTTTTCCATCAAGCTAAATAAAGACATTACACCTCTTGACATTCCATCCATACTGGAGGAAAAAAAATGCCCTATCTACTTGACATTTAGAGGAGTACCACCCCAGTGTTTTCATTGTGGTGAACGTACACACTTAGTTAAAATGTGCCCTAAGAAAATCTCTGAAAATTGCAATAGTAGAAAGAATAAAAATCAGATGCCTATCTACAACACAAAACTTAAGGCAGCCACAAAGAAGTTCAACCCTCACTAATAAGAGTAACTTATCGAACCAAAGTGAAGATCCAAAAATGAACACAGTCCAAGAAGCTTATCAAGACACTACAACTCACACTATAGATACTACAAGTGATGCTATCGCACTCTCTTTGCAACCAAAGCAGTCCACTATGCAACAGAAGAGCCAACATTTCTACAGTAATGCAGTCATCCAACAACCCACTAAACCTCAAAATTAGAATTCACTAGAGGCATATTTAACTCTCTCCCATCTACAGCATCAACAAGAAGGTAACTGTGACACAATCTCATCACAAACACATGTTCCAGACACAACTCCACAAGAACAGATAACTGTAAATAAAAAAAGACCGAAGACCCTTCCAGCTCACATATTGAAGACAACAACAACTCCACAGCTGAATCAGAACCTGAGTCTGGCCTTCAAAAACCAGCAACAAACAGACAATCTGGCTTAAGAAAAAAGAACGACAAAAAAGAACCAAATTGGCCCAACTGTCCACTAATCAAAACAGCACATACAAATTGAAACAATGGAAAGTGAGCACAATGCAATAGTTCAGAATAGTAGCATTGACACTAATTCTAAAATTCCAATTAGATCTAAACTTTCTTCATCATCCAATGAATCTAAAATTGAGGAAGTACAACCTCATAGAACTTTCCAATAACTTGCTTGCGCTAAACAGTTTATCTCAGTCTAAATGAACAAGCTGTTTCCAACCAAACCAAATTAAATATGTTGCTGAATTTAGCTGGAATAAATGTCAGAGGATTAAACTCCATTGGCCAACCAAACCAAATTAAATATGTTGCTGAATTTAGCTGGAATAAATGTCAGAGGATTAAACTCCATTGGCCAACCAAACCAAATTAAATATGTTGCTGAATTTAGCTGGAATAAATGTCAGAGGATTAAACTCCATTGGCCGTGTTTTTGCTATTAAGAGATGGCGGGCAAGGACAAATGCACACATTGTTTGCTTCTCAGAAACTAAGTTGCATGTAAATTCAAACTACCAAATAGATCACCTCACCTTCTCAACAGAGTTCTGCTCTGTGGGGAAGGCTTCTTCCCACCGGGATCATTCTCCTTTTACATTAAGCAGACAAAATCCCTAATAGATCTACTGTATTATTCCAAAGAACTTCATTACAACTTCAATGCAAAACTGCAACTGGTGCCATTCACTGACCACCTTGCACTATTTGTATCGCTGCATCTAGATCCAATGGTCATGACACTCACAGAATATACACACACCATTAGAATACTAAATAAAGCAGCAACTCCAGAGATGATTTTTTTGGAAACCTACATTCTCTTTAAACAAATATACATACTTGCACTGCCACCAATACAGGCTTGATCATCCTTTGTCGGTATCTTAAGTACAATCATAGACTCATATACAAAAAAGAGTAAAGGTCCAAACAAGCTTTTAAAAGAATTGGATCAAATAAGTGTCAGTATCACATGACTTCATCAAGTTAACGCACAGCCACAAGACATCATGCAACTAAAGCGTCAATACTGCAACAAGCAAAAAGTGATCGCACAATATATAGCCACCAAAAGATCTAAGATCTTGTCCAATAAGAACAGCTGGACCAGCAGCTACATTCACTGGGTAATTGGTTCTATTGGATGGCCAACACCCACCTCAATACTGGATGGCCAGTTTTCCCTTAGTGGGCAGGCAATGCATGAAAAGATACACCACCACTTTCGGGCCAGATTACAACATTCTAAGTTTGAAATTGGTGATATCTGGCATCAAGCAGAGGAATGCTTTTATAATGACATCATTGAACGTCATATAGTCCAGAAGCTAATGTCCTACCCAGAGAGCATTCATCCGGGACTTCATGGGATTCCTCGATTTGTGCTTCTTCATCTAATACATTTCACTGCCCCAATTGTGAGGCAAATGACTAATGTACTCTCACAAGATTTTCAAAACCTTCCAGATCTTTATTCTGTAGCCCTTGTGCCTTACTTCAAGAAAAAGAATCATCCCTCCACACTAACAAATATAAGGTCCATCTCCATGATCCCACTGCTCATTAAGATAATTGAGTCAATAGTTAAAGATAATCTTCAACAACAGCTATATAAGCACATCACAGCATACCAGGTTGCACGCGAGGGTGCATCCACCACAGATGCACTTCAGAAATTTCTCCTCCTGACAGAACATGTGAGACAGCACAGGAAGTCAAAGCCGGTGGCAATATAGCTTGATTTTGCTTCTGCCTTTGACTCAGACATTCCAGCAGTTCTGCTTCAGACACTCCTTGACTATCAAGTTACCCTAGTCTATGTTAGAATCATTGGCAATCTGCTGTCAAATAGATCAATTTTCACATCGTTGGATGGCAGACTCTCCGATGGTTTCAGACCTCACATTTCCATTCCACAGGGCTCTCCTCTTGCAACCCTACGTTTCACTGCCTACATTAATCCCCTGCTAAAAGAAATTGAAGATAATCTCCCAGGAGTTTATGTGCCTGCACTCAAATGCTGTGTGCATCATATATCATATGTTGACGACGTAACAATTTTTTTACCAGATAAAACCTATATAACAACACTTACCAACATATTAAACACATTCTCTGATAAGCTCAATCTTCACATAAATTATGACAAATCCTCCATGTGGCAAATCAAATCAGGCACAGTTATTCCATCAGCATTTATTTCCAAGCCGCAACTATTTTTGGGTTTTCCCATGCATAAGTCCCCTCTGGCCTGAAAAAAGCAAATTCAAAATGACATCTTGGAAAAGACTAGGAAGGTGGTGCAATCTCTGGCCAGAATCTCCCTCTCACTGCCAGACAAAGTGACCTTACTCAATATGCTTGTTCTACCAAGACTCAATTATTATTTACCTATTGTTAAGCCCACAAAAGCCTTTCAGGCTACTATGAACACCATCTGTGCAAAACTTCTTTGGAATGGAAAGGTGGCTGTGATCAGCATTTTCAAGATGCAGATGCCCAAAGAGACAAATGGACTTGGGCTACACTCAGCTGCAACAATATACTTCCAAAAGGCCATATCAATCATGCATGTAACCATTCAAAACCAGCAAATAGTAAACCAGTCCATGCCAGTTGAACCTACTGACACCCCACCACCACTTGGAAGCAAATGGCTCACAGACTTGTGGGAACATGTCTCCAAGCACACACCAATAACGAAGTCCATACTTGAAGGCAAAATAACATACTGGCAGGCTTACCAGCTAAAGTTTAAAAACCAGAAAGCACTCCCCATCACTTTGGATCTTGGCAACAAACAATTTATGAGGAAATTAAAACAATGGTACATAGAGCCTCAGCACATTGATTTCCTGCTCAAACTCAACCACTTCTCCCTGCCTATGAATCACTTCCTGGTATGGAGAAGGGGCTTCACAAAAATTGGTTCAGTGCTAGTTATGCAACAGGGATGAAGAAACAGTTGATCACATCATGTACAATTGCCACTTCTTTGCTCCAATAAGAACATTTATCAGCAATACTGTGTCAACAGACTTTAGATGCTTTCATCATTAAAAATGCCATTAAATCTGGCACATTTGCCCTCATTCGGTTCTCAGTTTTCTTGAACTATGCCATATGGTTAACAAGATGTAAATACAAATTTGGGCAAGTATTGCCTACAGTGGTAGAAACTTTCATGCTTCTAATCGACAAGGTCCAGCCAGAGATCATATTCTTGCACCTGAAGGGCTCCATTCAGAGACTTGGTCTAGAATAAGAAAGCCCAGTGAGTGTACCCTCACAGAACAACCACTTCCACAGTCTTTAGGTGTTACCCAACAGTCATCAAAAAACAATGCAGCAAATTATTTGTAATTTTTTGAGTAACCATGTAAAGTTTTCTGAATAAACTGTATTTTTTTAAAAAAAAAATTTTTTTAATAATAGAAGAATGGATAAGAAAGTAATAGATATATGACTTAAAAATTAAAAAGAATATTAATAAATGAATTAAAGTTGAACTGAGAATTATATGGAAATAAAATTATTAAGTATTTTATTAAGGTGGAGCTAATAAAAGTTAAGTTTATACAGAATAGAAGTAATTAAGAGATTATTAAAAAATAATAACAATGGATAATATATTTAAATTAATAGTTGTTTAGTCAGGAATACACAAGTATAATTTTTATTTATTTTATATTAACTGGATTATTTTACTTGAATTTGATCATATTTATTTCAGTTTTATTATATATTGAAACAGACACATTGTTTCACGAATATATTTTAAGATTTATTCTCCCCTTCCACCTAAAGTGACTGATTAAATTAAAACAGACATATATAAAAACAAAGCAACTTTTCAATAATCTTATTTTAAAAAAAAGCAAAATGTTTAAATTTAAGAGAAAAAATGAAAATTATTATTTTAAATAAAGATAAATCTTCATTATTGATTTTTATAATTTTTAAATCACGAAATAAATACATCTTTAAGCATTTAAAACTGGCATTTATTAAAGTATTATATTTTAATTTTTGAACTGATGTTGTATACAAAGTGTGATAATTGCTGCCTTGTTTTCCAAATTTGATAATCGGCTTAATTCCTCATGTTTCCACTGAAACTAAAATATCCAATCATCAAGAAGAGAATCAACACATGGGTTTAAATGAAAGCTGTTTGACAAATTAGATACAGTGGAGTCACACTGGATTAAGCCAGAGACTTGATCAGGATATAAATATTGGAGTTTGAAGTTAAAATTTTTTTATCTATGTGTTGATTAGCTGTTTAGTTGTCAAGTGATTTTAGTGCAGTCACCTTTGGAATATTATATTTTCGGCCACACAGCTTATCCCAGCAGAGAAATCTAATTTTTACTAAGTGTGAACCCTACAGTTGTTGGATGTTGAAAAGAAAAGTATTAATATGGGAAGCATAAGGATGATAGGCTAGTCAATAATAGCTTTCTCTCTATCTACAGCCATGAATCTCCAAGCTATGCCTGGGTGAATACCAATGAAAATTAAATAATGCCATTCAGCTTAAATAAACCAACCCCTTTTTGAAATGCAATAGTGACCTGTAGTGAATGAACCTACCGGATAAAAATGAAGGTAACAATTTTACGAAATATTAAAAACTTATATGTTTATAGTCAAAATACATCTTTCTTGAAATAAATCGTAAATGATTATATTTTTATATGCACATACATTTTATTAGGACAAATCATAAATTCTTATACATTTTATATACCAAATATGTCTGTGTGGAAATAAAGAATAAACACATATGTTTATAATCAAAAAATATCTTTCTTCAAATAAATCATAAATGATTATATTTTTATATGCAAATACAATTTATTAGGATAAATCATAAATACTTATACATTTTATATACCAAATACATCTGTGTGGAAATAAAGAATAAGCACTTATATGTTTAAAATCAAAAAAGCATCTTTCTTGAAATAAATCATATCATTCTATATTTTCTTAAAGACTTTATCTTGTGTTTGAAAAAGTGGGAGTATTCATTTATATAGTGACACCTGCAAAGTGCATGTGTATTAGCTTATTGGCTTATTAATATTATAAATGATTATAGTTTTTTTGTATACAAAATACGTCTGAGTGGAAATAAAGAATAAACACTTAATATATTTATAATCAAAAAAGCATCTCTCTTGAAATAAATCATAAATGATTATAGATTTTTATGCAAATACTGTAATGGTCAGATTATCTCTTGAAATAAAACATAAATGATTATAGATTTTTATGCAAATACTGTAATGGTCAGATTAAGAGTAAACCTCTTTTAGGAGGTCAATTTATAAATGTCTTTTCATCATTATTTTAAAGTAATGATCATAGCGTTAGTAACAAAAATATATTGTTATTTACAGCTCATTAGCATACTAAGCTATTTGCATATGTGCAAATTATTGACTGCATTAAACCTGTGTTATGTTTCTAATGTAAATTAAAATTGTTTATATTCATTAAATTATGTGTTAATAATTACTCATGCATTGTGTCTTACTGATTCTCACTCATTGAATCTCATTTAATCCTTATAACAATATTAATATTATTTAAAAGTTATAACTGATTGCTTTAAATGAACATTTATCTCTGGGTTGTTCTGTTCTTGTTTATTTTGGATTGATACTATATTATACGTCATGTTTCTTTTGCAATGCTAGCTATTTGCAATTCATTTAAATGTATAGATTTTCCCTTCACATAAGGTATTTGACTGAGCCAAGATTTAACATTCATTATTTATACTAATTACCCTGTATATCTCACATCTCTCTGCTGTGTCTCCGGGACCAGAAAGAATAAAATTTCATCTGTTATCATCAGAAGTGTTGTTCATAATGTTACAGTTTTAGAGAAGAGCAAATAAAGCAGAATCCATGATTGCTCCTGACCTGTGTATCTCAGGCATGAGTGGATTTAGGGTACTTTTGCTTAGATTCTAAACTTTGTTAAATGAACATACAATTCTGACTGGTATAATATATATAGGTGTAGCATAAGCATAATTATTAAATATGGATTGTGATTCTTAATAACTAATAGGTAACTAATTAATAATGAGCAAAATTGAGACACTAAGCATAAGTTAAAATTTAAATTAATTTAATAAAAGCCAAATATAAATGATAAAACTAATAAATGAAATAATAAAATTACAATAGGATTATATAGATTGTCTCACTCGCAGGTGATAATTTTAGGGATTACAACTTATTAATATTAGAAGTTTCTGGTTCACACGCAGGTGATGGTTTTAAAGATACAAGCAGTTTGTTGGTATATATATATATATATATATATATATATATAGTGTACCGAATCACTCACAGGTGATTTTAGTTTTCTGGTTACAAATTGTTTAAATTACTTTACTTGCTATGTATATATATCACTTGCAGGTGATAAAGGTTTGTAATTTATCAAGTAACATTTTCATGAGATTTATCACTATGTTAAAATTGGTTTGGTATACTCATGATAATCTATGCCTAGTTTACGCTATATATTTGGATTTAGATTTGCTTTAGAGCTAGCAGAAGTGATTATTATCATTTATAAAGAATATTTTATTAAACACATATTATTTAACATATTTTCTATATAGCTTATATGCCTATAAAATTAGATTCTGTTTCAGATCAATGCTGAAATATACAATTATATGGCAGGATGAACTGATGATTGGCAGTTAGACTTCAGATACCAAGGCATATACAAAACATACAATCTGAGTCAGTGAATCTCGAATGTGTACTTTCTCACGGGATTCATACCTGTGAACCGGTTCCCTTTTACTGTACCCCTTGCTATGAAATAGAGACCTTTTAGTACGGGTGATCAAACAACTAATTGAATTTTGTGGATCCTCATGCTCCACCTCTAAATAGATAGAATGGGGTAACCCTTAAAACCTATGCACATCGGAAGAAGATAGTTGTCCGAACTAAAATAATGGGGTGGCCCTTAAAACCTATGCCTATTTAAATATAATGTACAGCAACAAGTAAATATGCTAAAGCATTTCCTAAGGACACATTCACCCTGCTGACTATATCATTATATAATAAAATAGGATGCAAAACAATAGTGTCCTTCCATGAAACTACCATAGATCAGTTCATAATTTAGCATCTATAACTATGCTATTTAAGGATATTTATGAAACTAATTTGCTAAATGGATCTATATAGGCATTTATATAACTCTAGGGAGGATTACAGCATATTTTGGATAATTATAATACTAAATTCTAGCTTTATGCCATATTTTATTACTTCTGCTAAATATCAATTAAATATTCCATTTAAAGCAAACCTATCTTATAGTCTTTATAAGCTTTTAATTATATATCTTAAATAAGATTTATTTTATCCATTTCAGAAGGGAATTTTGTTTGTGCATTAATAAATGCTAACTTATATATGTGTGAGAATATCTAATCGCTTCTCATTAATCATTTAACTAAGAGTAAACTCCATTCTGAACAAACATAGCATAAACATATACATAATTAAAAATAAAATAAAACTGGCATAGATTTAACTAAAAGAAACATAAATTTAGAAATAAGATTTCATGAAAGTGAAATATGAAATTTGGCTTTATTTTAGCTTAGTTTAAAAAGGAACAAAATAAAATAGTGTAACTTTGATTGATTCAGTTTAATATAAATTTAAGTCATATGAGATTTATTAATAAAAGCAAATATTATTAGACTAAAATATATAAAATAATTTGGAAACATAATTATCATTTAATATAAATCAATTAAAATCAATTGAATCAGTTAGAATAAATTAAGATAAATTAAAAAAAAGAAAATGAATCAGAATAAATCAGGCAAGGGTTATAATTTAAATGAGAGAAAATAAAAGTTTACATGTTAATTTAGAAGTGCTTAAGAAAATAATACACATCTATAAGAGAAAGAATTACAAATGCTTGTGAGTAAAATACATTTTGTGAGTAAAATACAGCTGTACATGGATCAAGGAATAATATTTGAATCACAACTAAAGAATTAAAGGACACTGAGGATAAATACATCACCCACGAGGAGCAACTGATCAAGGGAACCCAAGAAAATATGTGCATACCAGAAAATGGATCCTAAAGATGAACTATATCAAAAATGAACTATTGATCAACTTTATGGGCTTATTGTCCAAAATAACTAAGGAGATCTTAACAAATGTTGAAATAAATTTGTTGTTATACAAAACCAATCCAGTTGTTCATATTGCATCATTTGTCATTCATTGCACTTGTTCATGAGAATCTCATGCTTCCTGAGCTATGTTCAGCATAACTAGACCTAGGTAAGTAAGGTTGTAGTGAGATGGAACTCTAGTGGTGCCATTTGGGGGAAGTAAACACACAAATTTCTAGGTGTTTCCAGTCTCTAGGGTGCTACATCTTCTGGTGAGCAGGAAATATTGTTGTAGGGAGGGGTGATGTCTATATTGGGGAAATCCAATATGGTTCCTTCCTACAATATGCTCATCAGAAAATAGTTACAACCGAGGTAAAGATGTTATACAGGAGTCCAGTTACAATATATATATATATATATACATTTTATTATTTGATTAATTTTATTGTTTACATTTTTATAGTATTATTTATAGTTATGTATTTTATGTTGTTCATTATATCATACCCCTGAAGAAAACCACAGGACAATTGAATCCTAAGATTGTGTACGCATGTAGATACAAAAATGGTTTTTGCTAAAAAGTGTTCAAAGTAGTGGATAAATTATATTTATGTAAGGTAAAATAAATAAAGTGGTGAATTTGGTAACTTTACTTTACATTTTTTAGTATAAAATACCAGGAATGAGGTAAAAAAATATTTATAATATTTATTATCTGTATATTTATGTAAAGGTATATTATAGAGGAGTGAATATATTTATTATAATCTGAATATGATTATAAAAATGTATGTATCATTGATCTCTGGATAAGTTAAAGGTATACATATGATAAGTTATATCATAAACTATTTGTTTTTATTTTAATCTTCTTGATATGTTCAAAGTACGAAATGTTAAGAATAAGTGTGGATATTATTTAAAGAAAGGATGAATAATATTTTTATGTGATGTTGAGGATTTTATAGTGTTTGATAGAAAAGTAATGGTTCAGAAAAGTAGTTTTATGGGGAAATTCTGTAGTATTAGGAACCTGTTATATAAGTTAAGTATAATATAGATAAATTTAGAATATTTGTCATATATGAATAGTAGTATTTTTTTGAAAAACTATAAGAGCTTAAAACAGAAGCCAAGATAGAAATTAAGATAGACACAAGAAAATGTGACCTTAAGTTACACAATTCATGATATTGTTTCTTCTAGTTTTATAAAATATCCATCCCACACTTATAATCACAAAAAGTCACATTGGTATATACATCATATTAGGGAATTGTATATTTGAGCAATGGTAATAGCTAAAGTTCCAAATAATGACAAGAGAATTCATTTAATGCAAGAAGAATTAAATATAGAACAAATAAAATGTTAAAAGAATGTATAAATAAAGATTTTATGAATGTTTTTTTTTCTTCATATTTTAGAGATCAAAATATAGAATGAGTGTCTGAGTTATAAGAAATGTGATGATTAATGGGAAACCTGATAATGATTTCTATTAGTGCAAACAATATAATAACATACCATATCATAATGAATATTTAAATAATTGAATGTTTATTTTATAATTAATAATAAACATAGAAAAGTATAACAAGTTATAGTTATAATTATATCCTAACACTATAGAAGATTAAAAATAAAGTAATGATGATTAAAGAATATATTTTTATATATTTAGAATATAATAATGTGTTGTCTATGTTACTGATATCTTTTATATGGAAATATTAAGGAATATCTTAATATTCACAGAGTTAAGGGTAAAAGGTACTATATTTTAATTGTAAATAATTTTAAAGCGAAGTGCAAATTAATTACTTTATTATAAATATTTTTGTTAAATGTTAATTTTAAGTTTTGTATAACATCTTAAATATTTCTTTTGAAGTAAATATAATATTTATAATTTTTTCTTAAATTTTGTGTTACTGTTTGAATGAAATGTTAATATTGTTTTTAAAACTAACAAAGTGTTGACAGTCTCTTTTCTTGTTTTCCAAGTCATTATTCATCAGTCTAACTACATGTATATTGTAATAATTAAAGATACTTTGTAGGAGACCTCCATAATGGCTGGTCATACCAGGTCTTTACTTGCTTAAATTTGATGAGAATTAGGTGATACGAATCAAAATAAAAAATGGGGAAGAAGAGTAGAAAAACCCAAGATGTCAAAGTGAGTATTCCGAATGATGAAGATAATCTAAAAGATTTAGTAATTAGTAATCTAGAAAAAAAATAAAAATGGCAAAGATAAAATGTCCGATCAGCCTATTTTAAATGAACATAAACTAGAAAAAATTAATGCCGATACTGAATTAAATAAATTTAGAGATGAAAGTGATCGTAATAGTATTAGCGTTAAACTACAACCATTGCAAACAAAAAATCATAGGAGTAAGATTCAGTCATAGAGAAAACATTAGAACAATACTCGACGGAGGCTTACATAATAATGTTAGATTAGAAAGATCAGAGCGGAAAATATTAAAACAGAGTAAGAGAAAAAAAATGGATAACGATAAAAGTTATGACTCGCTGGACGAGCTGAGTACACAAACTAATCCAATAAAACAAATCGCAGCAAGTTCAAAATCAATAAAAAAAGTTAATGAATTGGATTATCAAAAAGAATTAATTAAAAAAGCAACAACAAATTTTGCTGAACTTAACGATAATATTTCAGAAAATAAAAGTACAAATAGACTTACCCCTAAATCTTTTGTTACTTATTTGAAAAAAATTTTCATAAGCTGCATGTCACAAAGTACATCAATTTTTAGTTTAGTTATGCAAACAAATAACACTACAGGAGAACATGTGCTTGACAAATCAGATCTTAATGAATACTTAAAAGCCCTTGATGCACAGGAATTGATTAGCACGGTTAAATATACGGCTTTTTTTCCTGATAGAGGGTTTGTTTCGATAGAATACTTCAATAAAGAACAAAAAGAAAGGGCAGAAAACTTAATTAAGGAAATACAAAAAAAAAAAAAAATTTACTATGTAACAAAAGATCCAAACCCATTAATTTACGGAAGAATATTACACACTCCACCGAGTTTCAATATTGAATATTTTAAAATGCAAATAGGCATTTATGCTGAGGTAATAAATATGGAAAGGGAAATGACAGTGGATGTAGCCTTTCAAATTCCATCAAATGCATTGAGGGTAGTGCTTAAGTTGAAGAAAGGAGTAATGAAAGAACAGCTTCTGCATAGGTAATTAAAGGATCAAATGCCTATTTCCTTAGTTATAAAGGGTAGACCACCTTTGTGTTTTAGATGTGATAAAGTTGGTCATATTGCAGCGTTGTGTGATACGGGGAATTGCATAAAGTGTAATAAATTTGATCGAATGAATCACCTATGTAATAATTCGTCTATAAAGACATGGGCTAATATAATTAATAACAATAGAGAAGAGGATCAATTGTATGAACAAGAAATATATAATGAAATTAATACAGATAAACTACCTGAAGCTGAGCGTTTATCAGTTGAATCTGACATACATGCTGATAGTAGTAAAACCTCTGAAGATGATTATGGCACTGACTCACGGATGGAAAGTGTGGTGGAAGACATGGATATTGTAACTCAATTGGTAGAATCTCTCAAACAACAAGTAAATAAAAAGGAAGGCAGAATAAAAATCAACATGGAAGATATTGCTGAAAAGGTCAATAATGATACTAAGCTGGAAAATACTGATGTGCAAACATTGCCATTTCAGGATTGATCACCTTTAAATGATGACGATAATGATAAGGAATATTATGGAATTAAAACCAAAGGAAAAGAGGATAATTTGGAGAGTAATATTCATATAAAATGACAAAACTATTACCAAATCATGAATAAATCACTAAATATATTATCAATTAATGTGAGAGGTATGAATGGAGGTGAGAAAGCCGATAAAGTTTTGGATTACATTGCATCTCAGAAATATGATATTATAATTTTGTCTGAAACAAAGATTAGTGATAAAACATCCCCATGGACTATTAAAAAACTTGCAAATAAAAATTTATTGCTGTACAAACCTAACATGAAATCATCACAAGGAGTAGTGGTGCTAATAAATATGAGCGCAGGTATAAGAAATATACACATAATATTGTTACAAGTAAATTATGTGGTAGTGTCTTTTGTCATTTTTGACCAGCTTCATTACCTAATTACGGTGTACTCGATTCCCAAGGGTAATGATATATCTAACGTGATTCATAGCATTCAGAATAAGTTGTTACAAAAGCCGGGTATTGTGGTAGTGGGAGGTGATTTCAATTGCACCTATCAGAATATTCCCAAACTCTTAAAACAGAAATTGGAAGTAATTGCAGTGTACCCATTGAAAATGAAATATGGCAAAGATGCCTATTCATTTTTTAACAGTAAATACTCTTCACTGATTGATTTGTTCTTTGTATCCAGTGCTAAAGTTAAGGACTCATGATGTCCCAAAATCAAATGAAAAATAGAATTATAGAGATTAATAAAACACTGTGTCATTTCTGGATTAGGAGAAAATAAAGACCTGGTTGGTGGACTACAAGAAGAATACAATAATATATATAGGAGAATGCAAGAAGATACATATACATTAAGACTAAGGAAATTAATTCTGGGGCTTGGACATATATTAAAACCAACCATTAATTATGCAAAAATTTATATACCTCACTCAAATGGTATCTCATCTATGAAGACAAGTGAAGATTCTCTAATATCAGATGATGAGGTTGATGAATATATGGTTGAAAGACTGAAACAGACCATGGGTAATCGGGACATTGATGGTAAACAATATAGGATAATGACAAAGCAAACATTGAAGAATATTTTGTGTCAAGAAATTACAGAAGAAATTAATAGATTGAAAATGCAAACAGTATTGGCTAATGATGTGATCCCAGCATCAGCTTATAAACAATTCAATTATCTTATGATAGGGACTATGTTAAAATATTTTAATCAGATGTGCTCGCAAAGATTTGAATGGCCCAGCATAAATAAAAGAGTAATCTTTAGTGTTAAAAAAGAAAAGAACACAAAAATACCTAAATTCGAAGACCTAAGAAATATACTGATTGAGGATATCAATTCTAAAATACTGGCTAGAATCTTACAAAAAAAATTGTTTAAAAGTGTCAGTGACAAAATTGCAACAGCGCATCATGCTGTGAAAGGTAAGAGAGCGATAAATGCAGCTCTTAAAATACAAGAAGCTATCAAGTATGCCATGGCCTTGAATCTGACTCAGTGCTTTGCATTGAAAATCGACTTTAAATCTGCATTTGACTTGGTTGACTGGGCTTATCTATTTAATGCCCTAAATGGGCTGATAAAAGATGATCAATATTTAATAAATAATGCAACAATTAATTATATTACTAATAATAAAATTTCCTATAAAAACTTTATGAGATGGTCGGAATTCTTCATCCCTGGTAAAGATATCCCTCAGGGTTCACTGTTGGCAGCACTCTTATTTGCTATTTATGTGGACCCTATGGTAAAGGAAATAGAAACAATAATTAACAGAATCTACCTGCCCCATTTCGAAGTTTCAATAAAAGTCACGGCCTATAGATGACATAATAATAATTTTCAAAAACAGTTATAATATTGATAAAGTTATGAATCAGGTTAGAAAATTTCAATAGGCTACAGGATCAGTAGTACAGTTTAATAAGTCGGCAGCGTGGCAATTGGCAACAGGGAAAAGAATACCAAGTGAGTTTTTAGCTCAGCCTAAGTCATTTCTTGGCCTCCCCCTGTACTTATCTAAAACTAAAATGAATCATTAGTTAAATCAACTCGTAACAAAAAACAATAGAAGAAAAAATTAATAGTTTTTCATATTTTAAACTCTATGAAGTGACTAGAACAAAGATTTTCAATGCAATTGCAATAGGAGTCCTTAGCTATTACGGACCTTGGTTGAAACTATACAACAAAATGACCCTAAAAATTATACAGATGGCAAAGAAATTCATATGGGGAAAGAAATCTAGACTACTCTCAACCTCTGTACTACAGCAACCAATAGATAAAGGTGGGCTTAATTTAATCGACCCAAAAGCTTATTTAAATTTTATTACTGCCAGGGCTTATTCGAACGTAATGAAGGATCAGTCCTTTAGTCCCCCTACAGGTGATATAAGAATTTACAATGAAATGGGAGCTGAGAGAAGGTCACATCTTGCTGACATGTTTATAACATACAAAGATTTACAAGATGATCTAAATGTCCAAAGTCTAGATGGAATAAAATATAAAGATTTAACAAAAGGAGATTATCAAAATAAAAATTCTTGGTTGGGGTGTTCAATGAAAAGTGTTCTTAAAAAATTCCACTCAATATATACACTTCAATCATCCATGAAATTTATTTTTAAGCTGATAAATGGAATTTTGCAGACTACCTCCTACCTTAATAAAAGGCTGGGAATGGGTTTGGATGAAATGTGTATTTTTTGTAAGAAGAGCAGTGAAACTTTTACACACCTGCTAGAGGAATGGCATGTATTCCGGGATCTGAGATCAAAAGTCTTTCATATGCCAAGAATTAATCTAAAAGACCTGTTAAAAAAATATGTGATTAGTTTCAATCCGCATAATGCAATGGTAATTATCCATTCATTGAAAACAATATGGGTAATTAGATGCTCCTTGGTTTTTGACAATAAAACAATTCAATTGGCTGAGAAAGCTAGATAGATATTGGAGTGATTACTTTAATGTATGTCTAAAATATTGGCCTAAGAATACTATAGAATCGGTGTGGGGAGGAACTGCTCCGTTCACATGTGAAATATGATAGGAAAACATCATTTCCAGTCCAAGAATGAATTAGTAAAGTAAAGAAAAAAAATGTATTAGGTAATGAGAAAAATGCCTTGAGTATTATGACAGTTTTGAAAAAAATGTTGTTAGGAAAACTTAATATAACCTTTGTAATTATGTAAATATCATTTGTGTTTAATAAAGAATATTACTTTAAATAAAAAAAATAATTAAAGATACTTGGTATTATTGCATATAATCTAAGTAAGATAAGAAATAAGAAAAATATTCTAATTGTTAAATATATTTCATATTGAATTTAAAATATTTAGTAACGTAAATTTTCTTTATTTTACATGAGGATTATAATGAAGACTGATAACTAATATAGATTATAATACATGATGATAAAAATTATTTTAAATTTGTTAATGATAGGTAAAAGTGATCAATATTAGTTAATATTTTTAATTTAGATTTTAGTCAAATTTTATAAGAAAAGTAGTTAATTATTTTGAAAGGTAAGAATTGATAAGTATATTTGTTTCTTGATTACTATTTTTAAATATAGCTACATGTAAGTAAAATCTACCTTTACATTTAGTTAGTAAATTCATTTATTTTAAGAAGCAATAATAATTACCTGAGATATTGATTGAGTTATGAAATGTTGGTAAAGGAGAAATATAACCATTTTAATAGATAAATGAATAGGATATTGTGTTATAATTAAATTTAATTAATATTTTAGTGGAGTAGTGATCGGTGATATTCCTATGCCATAGAACATATACTTTTTGATATATTCTTAATGCCAAAAAAGGAACACATTACTGGATGATTTAAATAGCAAGTCTCATGCTTATTAATGTTTTATTATTAAATAATTTATTAAGCCTAATATAATATATTAGATATGAAATAAATAGATGTGCATTGTAATAAATTTTATGTATAAGAAAGAAATTTAACTTGACTAAGCTAGGAGTTAATTGTTATTTACATCCATCATATCGCACTAATTGGTGATCGTCTGGTTAGGGTACTATATATATATA
>JAQFVV010007987.1:0-46693 GCA_028023455.1 Epiperipatus broadwayi
TTTTTTAGTAATAATTATTATTCATGTTAAATTTCCACAGCTATTAAATGCTGATTTTTGTATTTATACTTATCAGGTTACTGAAACATATTCTAAAGGAGTCTCTCTTAGTTACAAACAAGTCAATTCTCAATAGATTGAATCCTAATTGATTGTCTGACAATACTCCTATTATTTTCCAATTGATTAAACAGAAGCATTGACATTTTTTATTTTGCAGAATATAAATTAGTTAAATATAAACTTTCATAAACAATATAGATATTTAGAGGCAGAAGTTCAACAAATTACTATTGTCAATGGGTTAAAACTGCAAAGGCTATAGTCATTTGCTGATCATATTCACCTTATATATTTTTGTTGGGTTGAAAATAATAAGTAGAACTGAAATGTGAGATCATAATTCTATTAAATCTATAGAATGACATTATTTTATAAGATAGTATTATTTCAAACAAATGTAGAATTTTGGTACAAAATGTCGGGTTTTAATGATAAGACTTTGTTGGCCACTCACTGAAATTTGAATAACTGTATCTAGTATACTAAAGTTTAATATATACCATTTACACCTTTCTTAAACACTTTATCAATACTTTTATTTATATCAAACTAACAGTTTCGACTAGAACAAGAGCTCTGATGATGACTGCAGGACAGTCGAAACTGTTAGTTTGATATAAAAGTATTGATATAGTATTTAAGAAAGATGTAAATGGTACGATATGTTAATGTAGAAATCAATACATAGGAAAAGAAGTAGAAAATTATATTACTTCCATAATAAAGTTTAAAGAATGCTTTGTAATATTAAAAATGGAAAAGCTGCAGGTTCTGATGAAAATACCTAGGAACATTTAAAAGTGTAGTGATACTATATTAGCTTCAAAACTATTGCAATTTTTTAGATATTTATGTTACCAAGAAGTTATTCCATCTGATCTTTAGATATTTTTATTTCCAGTTTATAAAAATAAAAAAGATAAAACAATCTGAAGCAATTATTGTGATTATCATTGCTATCCACTATAGAAAAAATATTTTTAAGGATTTTGTTGTAGTCAGAGATAAATGTTTATCAAATACTTGATGTCATTTTAGAGAATAAAGAAGCATTGTAGACATAATTTTTGTTGCCAAGAAACATTTTAAGAACAAAGTTATGATTAGTATATTGCTTTTATTGATTTGGTCATGGGTTACTGAACACGATTTGAGGGGTTTTGGAAATTAATTTGTTTTCACTGAAAGTTTTTCAAACTATACAGCATCTAAATGTAAGGAAGAACTTTGTTTTATTATTTTTACTATAATAGTTTTTGGAACAGTTGAGGCACATTCATGAAGCAGGCATCATGATACAAAGTAGATTTCTTCTTTTAGATTTAATATACACTGATTATTGTATTCAACAGAAAACTTGTACTGTCTTCTATAAAATTTAATAATTAATGTTTTAAAAAACCCAAGTTCTTTATTAGCCATTGACAGAAGAATAATGTTTAGTATTTTTAACTTGGAGAGTGATCAGTTTGAAAATGTGAATAAGTTTAAATATCACGATATCTTCTTATGTAGGAAAGCAGACTTGAATATTAAAGTACAACATATACTCCAGTATTCATCTGCATTTAAGAAATTAAGAGATAAGTATTTCATCAACACAATACAATTACTGCATTTAAATTAGTAGTTATTGAAGCAATGGATCTGAAGCCCGATCCATGCTTCACATCTTCCTATAAACTTAATTAGTATTGTAGACCTAAATTGAGTTTATAGTTCAATATCAGCAGGGTTTTGCATTAGAGTCAAAAATAATTATGCTTATTAAATGTGTATTACATTTAAATATTTTGTTTTAAATAAATGTCATTCTATTAATAATAATTGCTTAACCTATTAGTCAAACATATATATACATCTAGCGTATATATATGAGTTAATGCAAAATTCTGCTGAAATAAAATGCTTATTCTACTATAAAAAAATAATATATTGTTGTTAAAATTCTGTTAAAATATTTAGTATGATTTGATTTTGAGATAAGCCTGCCAACATTTTCTAAAAGAATGTATAGTTTTAATTAGTGAGCCTTCAAGTGTAATTAAAGATGGCCTTCTCTTTCTTTTTTTTTAATTAAGAGAATTCAAACTTTGAAGTAAGAAAGTTAGAGTAAAAAAGTTAAAGTTATTTTTAGAAAGTGTTGCTTTGAAACAAAGGAGCATGGGGAGGCTTATCAAGATCTCAGATCATACAAACAATAGAAGGTAGCTAAGAAAAAAAGTTATAAAAGGGAGAGAACAAAAGAGGAGATTCATTCAGAGTTTGCTATTGCAAGATGATTCAGATTTTTCCTTTTGAAGGATTCAGTTGATTCTGATTTTCCTTGTGAAGGTGATTCTTTCAGATTTTGCTATTGCAAGGTGCATTCAGATTTCTCTTAGGAGAACTCTGTCAGATTTTGTTCGTGATTTTATTCCCAAAAGTCTACAACTGTTGTCTACAAATCATGAAGAAGCTTGAACCTGCTCAAGCTAAAAATCATATAAGTTTGATAGATTCTATTATGCTCGGCTAGGCAAATAAATAGCTTTGCCTATCGCCGAGGTTCCGGAATACCATTCAAAATGCCTTAATATCCACTCAATAATCATCTGAACTCTGTGCCGTGTCTGGAGAACTTTTCGTGAAACCATACTACATATTTTCATTGTCCGGACAACTACATCTCGACGGTCGGATCAAGCCACGAACGCCGTAGGGAACATGACCAAGGAAAAAGGACGGTAATCGTATCTCCTCTATTGAACTATTTCTTATGCTACCTTTTGTTCATTTTTTTCTAATTGCTTCAGTGAATTTATATGTATTTGCTATGTAACCATTTTTATTAGACTAACCTTAAATATATATATTGTGTGATCATCTATCTATATGTAACCTTTTTCCCTTCGCTATTCTTCCTCACTAACCTGTGTAAATATTTAGTATTCCATTGCGGTTGAGTTTAATAGTTAATTTTTGTTCATTTAAAATCTCTTTCCAATTTTATTTATGTTTGTTAATTAAATGCGAGTCGGTTTCTTTTGTGTGCCAACTTGATCTCTTTGATAACGCCTCTTTTGTCCGCCATTAGCTTTACGTATACCTGATTTAACTATATACGTTTTAAATAATTTTTAAACACTGTTTTTAGCGCAAAGCAATTAGAAATGCTTTGCGAAAGATTCTTTTTTTTATCGTACTTTATCAAGAAGATCGAGTTGACAATTTTATTAAAATTGAGAAAAGATTTAGACCGCAAACCTATTAATCTGTTTTGATTGTCTAATTAGTTTGTTTCAGTAATTTAGGGGAATAGCGGAGGCCATTATATCATTAAATTCATATTTTAAAGCCATTAATTAAACATATTATTTAACTATCAAAAGCTTGAGTTTCCTAATCTTATTATAATGCTTTATTTTACTTTTCAATGATCCAGGCACGCATAACGCAAAACACATATTTCTTAGTACTTTTGCACATTTAACTATTTAGCTCCTTAGGATTTCCCGTCCATGTCTCTTCCGCTGTTGCTAAGCTTTGTGGCCGGTTGAAAAATAATTTATGTGTGGCTCAGATGGTGTTGTTGGTTCATAAATTAGCCTCGAGAATAGGCGAAATAGGGCAGAGGTTATAGTATTCTTGATTTAATATCTCGCGTATGAGTGGCCTCGAGGTACTTTCGCTTAGGATTCGAACTAGGTTAAACCAGCATACATAATCTGACTGTCACAGTAGATTTTTTTTTTTCCGTAATTCTGGACGCCCATCGTGTGGCTATTCGAAATTTTCCATACCCTGCAATGCCCTGTGTAGCATTTGTGTGTGTGTATAATGTTTTTTCTTTTTCTGTTTTAAATTGGTGAATAATATATATGTAGATTTTTTTTTCCGTAATTCTGACGCCAACAACGTGGGCCGAATTTCATTTTTTTATTGGAAGAATAGGAATAGGGGATTTGAAGTAATAGATATATGTAGAATTTTTTTTTCTCCTCGGATTGGACACATATATATAATGTTGTTTTAAATAACACGAATAATTGTTAGTTATACGTGAATTTTTTTGCTTCAAGTTGTCGCAGTGGGACGAATGTCATTTTTTAAAAAAAAAAAAAAAATTAGTACCCTGAGAAGTTTTTAGTTTAATACATTTATATAAAAATATATGTATAATTTTTCCGAGTTTTGTTTCCTAATGTGAGCCAAATGTCATTTTTTTAAATTAATTAAAAAGTTAAATGTGTCATAAGCTAAACATTTTTTCCCCCGAGTTTAATATATATAGGAAATGAATATTTTATATTTAAAAAGTTAACACTCCGCTAGTTGTTTTTGTTTGTGATTATAAAAGTAGATTTCAGAGTTAAACCAAATTTTTTTTTCCGAATGAGTAGTTTTGTCGATGGCCAGTTCGCCATATTTGTTTTCGTATAAAGTAGATAGCTTCGATGAGGCGGAAGTGTCAAATATATACCCACCCGCCCTCCCTTAAATTAGCTTTCGTACTTTAGATTATTTTTAGTATTGCTCAAATATGAGAAGTTTTGAAATAATAATGTTTTTCGAAATATAACATATATACGATAGTGTTAATATTTTAGTAAAAATTACAAATAGATAATAGAAAAAAAAAAAATTCCGTTTGTATAAATTTTTGGGAAGATCTAAGAGATAACATTTTTCCATTAATAGAATTTTTTTTGAAGATCAAAAAGTTTTTGATAAGTTCAAATTAACACGTGTCAACATACGGTGTTAGTAAATATTTTTTTCACTTTCTCTGCATTTCGTTTTTATATATAATGAATAATTTTAATCATGCAAAATTTTTTTTACTTTTAAATATTTTGCAGTTGCGTTTCCTCGCAAATATATAAGTATAAGTTTCGTAAATATCAAATTTAATTTTCAACTTAATAAAAAGTAAATGCGTATGTTCGTTTTAATAAATATATATATAAGAGATATTTTTGTATAACATATATGTCAGCCACCCTGTAGTTAAGATTTTTTTTCTCCATTTCGGATTATGCTTGAATCATTTATTGAGTAACCGTTAGGTGAAGACCCTTTGAGTAACCGTTAGGTGAAGCCCTTGTTTTTTAGTAACCATGTTTGGTGAAGACCCTTAGAGTAACCGTTAGGTGAAGACCCCTTACATTGTAGAGTTTAGGATTGCTGAGTAGCCTGAAATAATAGGTCTACGTCTGCAATCATTGCTTCCGTGTCATAGTTGTGACCAGCGTTACTTGCCTGAAATAATAGGAGTATGCGGGTGGCAATATGACGAGTTTTCTAATAAAGTCATGTACATGATAGTGAGGAAAAATATTTGTATGGGTATATCTGTTTGTATATTTATATGTAGTCATATTAGTGTGTACATATTCATATATATGGATGCATATGGTATACACTTCGTTATAGTTCGGTAAAACCCGTTTTTATATAAATGTTTTTGAAACAGTTTTTGATCTCAATGCGTGATTCTGTAAAATTGCTTGATAATTGTTAATTTATTTCGGGTTGTGACCAAAATGGTAGTTGGTTTCGATCCCAGGTTCATAATTCGGAGTGGCAGTTATCATGGAATTTTATTTTAATTTTTGGTTGTATTTTTTTGTTTGTTTTGTTAATCGTACTTTGGCTGTTTGAATTTTTTTTGTGTCTTGACCAAAATGGTAACTGGTTTCGATCCCAGGTCAGACAAATTACCGTACTTAGTTGTTATACGTCTTAGATTTAAATAATATTGTGTCATTTAAAATCGCATTTACTTATTCATGCAGAGATTATTTTTTTCGTTCAGCAGAATCAAATTAAATTTTTTTTTAAAGTGAACTGAAACGCAAAGTAAAATTTTAATTGCATTGAAACTTTATAAACCCTTATAAATGTGTGCTTGGATCATTATTCATTAATATGTATATTTGATATGGCCATTGTCTTGTCGACTGGCGCCCTTCTCAAATAAATTTGTCGGCAAGTGCAATCTCTCATATCGGATATCAAATAAACCAAACTATAGTAGATGATCAAAATAAAAATGTATGTGTAGTGAGCCAAAATAATTTTGAAACATGACTTATGTATATTTTGCTCACAGATTCCTTTTGAAATATAAACTTGTGTATTAATGTAAATGCATTTTTTTAGTTGTTTCAGGTGTCGGAGAAAGTCAGGTCAAGCTGTAAGTTTATTATTTTTAATGATATAGTAACAAAGTAGCAGTGATATTTAAGTGAAATATATAAAAATAAATAAAGAAAGTGAGGAGAATATATGTAGTATAAATATTAAAACAGACACGGCAGGATTTGATATTTTTTTCATGAACAAACAGACACATAGGCATAGGTTTAAGATGGGACCTCGTGAGGCAGGCAAAGTTAATTTCTGAAAACATAAAGAATTTAGAATACTGACTTATTTTTTAAAGAACTAAAATTTTTCTTCACATACAGGATATAGCTCCTAGATACACGTAATACAATATACTTATATAGATTGTTATTAAAATACGTTTTAGAAATAAATTGTTTTATAACAAAATAGCCAATATTAGGCAAAAATGGAGGAACAGAAGAGAGGCGAAGTTTATAGGTCAATATGTACTCATAGTGACCAAGAAAACAATGTGAAAGATCTCATCACAGAAAGGAGACAAGAATACAAAATGATGATGAACATGTTCCAAGAATTCATGAATATGACATCACAAAGACTGAACCGTTTGGAGGAAAACATGGGTCTCCAGCAACAACATACTACCAGAACAAAAGTATTACCAGATGATAATAATCAGGAAAAGGGACAAGACCAACAAGAGCAAGGTGATATTCAGGTTGAATCACTGATTGATGAAGAAGCATGTAAAGATAGTCACCACTTGGACTTGTCAGTCAAACACAGAAGGCAAAGTGGAGAACAGAATTGTCGAATCATAGAGGATAGTGACGCTTCAGACTGTGGATTTGGTAAACGAAACTGAAAAGATGGGACAAGACATTAATAATAAAATGAGTGACTTGACTGGAGCTACTCCGATACATTTGCAGTATGCCACAGCATGTCTTCAGGTATTCAAAACCAAAATCTTAGTGGAAGAGGAGAAAATAGACCAACTAGGAAACCAAAAGATCACAAGCGAACGATTAAGATGGGCAGTGCTGCATCGGAAGACAAAACAAAACCGCCAATATCAATTCAGGCAAAGGAAGCAAGTGTGGCTGAGAGATCTGAGGCCAACTAGTATAGTGCAGAGAGAAGTAAAAAAGTTTTTTCCAATATATAAAGGCCCTCACACATTAAAAAAGAAGTGTGGAATAAGTGTTTTGTTTTGGAAAAATAACCTCAGCCTACAAAGACAGTATAATGCTACAAACATAAAACCTTATGTACCACCGGACCCCGGAAAATATGCAAGTTAAAAATAGATACATACCATGTTAGACTAAATACAACACAGACCCGATTTAAGACAGAAGATTGAATTATGGATAAACCATTAGATATAATAAAGTAAAGAAAACACCGTAGGTAGCAACAAATTAAATATTACAGCAAATAAAGAGTAGGCTTGAACTCACCTGGCACAAATTCTTACCTCTGACCTGAAGCAACAGCATTTTTTTTTAACATTTTTTTTTTGCTCACTAACTATTGGGAAATGAAGCAATGGATCTGAAGCCCGATCCATGCTTCACATCTTCCTATAAACTTAATTAGTATTGTAGACCTAAATTGAGTTTATAGTTCAATATCAGCAGGGTTTTGCATTAGAGTTAAAAATAATTATGCTTATTAAATGTGTATTACATTTAAATATTTTGTTTTAAATAAATGTCATTCTATTAATAATAATTGCTTAACCTATTAGTCAAACATATATATACATCTAGCGTATATATATGAGTTAATGCAAAATTCTGCTGAAATAAAATGCTTATTCTACTATAAAAAAATAATATATTGTTGTTAAAATTCTGTTAAAATATTTAGTATGATTTGATTTTGAGATAAGCCTGCCAACATTTTCTAAAAGAATGTATAGTTTTAATTAGTGAGCCATTCAAGTGTAATTAAAGATGGCCTTCTCTTTCTTTTTTTTTAATTAAGAGAATTCAAACTTTGAAGTAAGAAAGTTAGAGTAAAAAAGTTAAAGTTATTTTTAGAAAGTGTTGCTTTGAAACAAAGGAGCATGGGGAGGCTTATCAAGATCTCAGATCATACAAACAATAGAAGGTAGCTAAGAAAAAAAGTTATAAAAGGGAGAGAACAAAAGAGGGAGATTCATTCAGAGTTTGCTATTGCAAGATGATTCAGATTTTTCCTTTTGAAGGATTCAGTTGATTCTGATTTTCCTTGTGAAGGTGATTCTTTCAGATTTTGCTATTGCAAGGTGCATTCAGATTTCTCTTAGGAGAACTCTGTCAGATTTTGTTCGTGATTTTATTCCCAAAAGTCTACAACTGTTGTCTACAAATCATGAAGAAGCTTGAACCTGCTCAAGCTAAAAATCATATAAGTTTGATAGATTCTATTATGCTCGGCTAGGCAAATAAATAGCTTTGCCTATCGCCGAGGTTCCGGAATACCATTCAAAATGCCTTAATATCCACTCAATAATCATCTGAACTCTGTGCCGTGTCTGGAGAACTTTTCGTGAAACCATACTACATATTTTCATTGTCCGGACAACTACATCTCGACGGTCGGATCAAGCCACGAACGCCGTAGGGAACATGACCAAGGAAAAAGGACGGTAATCGTATCTCCTCTATTGAACTATTTCTTATGCTACCTTTTGTTCATTTTTTTCTAATTGCTTCAGTGAATTTATATGTATTTGCTATGTAACCATTTTTATTAGACTAACCTTAAATATATATATTGTGTGATCATCTATCTATATGTAACCTTTTTCCCTTCGCTATTCTTCCTCACTAACCTGTGTAAATATTTAGTATTCCATTGCGGTTGAGTTTAATAGTTAATTTTTGTTCATTTAAAATCTCTTTCCAATTTTATTTATGTTTGTTAATTAAATGCGAGTCGGTTTCTTTTGTGTGCCAACTTGATCTCTTTGATAACGCCTCTTTTGTCCGCCATTAGCTTTACGTATACCTGATTTAACTATATACGTTTTAAATAATTTTTAAACACTGTTTTTAGCGCAAAGCAATTAGAAATGCTTTGCGAAAGATTCTTTTTTTTATCGTACTTTATCGAGAAGATCGAGTTGACAATTTTTATTAAAATTGGGAAAAGATTTAGACCGCAAACCTATTAATCTGTTTTGATTGTCTAATTAGTTTGTTTCAGTAATTTAGGGGAATAGATGAGGCCATTATATCATTAAATTCATATTTTAAAGCCATTAATTAAACATATTATTTAACTATCAAAAGCTTGAGTTTCCTAATCTTATTATAATGCTTTATTTTACTTTTCAATGATCCAGGCACGCATAACGCAAAACACATATTTCTTAGTACTTTTGCACATTTAACTATTTAGCTCCTTAGGATTTCCCGTCCATGTCTCTTCCGCTGTTGCTAAGCTTTGTGGCCGGTTGAAAAATAATTTATGTGTGGCTCAGATGGTGTTGTTGGTTCATAAATTAGCCTCGAGAATAGGCGAAATAGGGCAGAGGTTATAGTATTCTTGATTTAATATCTCGCGTATGAGTGGCCTCGAGGTACTTTCGCTTAGGATTCGAACTAGGTTAAACCAGCATACATAATCTGACTTTTTTGCCCTTTTTATTGTATCATTTTAAAAATAAGATAGCAATTTATAAGATCAGTCAGAATGTTTTTCAGTTATTGAAAGTATATATTTACGTGATTGGATATATGAAGCAAAGAAATGGTAGGAGAGTTTTTCAGAAAAATATTTTATGATGAACTTAAACATGGTTTTCATAAAGAAAATGGATGTCATTTACATTCTAAGGATTCTAATCAAAATTATTTTTTTAAAAAAAAGTGCAGCAAAGATTGCTTTTATTGAGAAGATATGGCTGAGGATAGAATTCATTGGAGGACTAAGCAGATAGTGGTTGAGGATAAAATAGAATGAAGAGCTAGGCATGGAAATTTTGTTTGGTGCCAAAGATTATTACAAGCTGTCAAATAATTTACTGGATCAGCATGTGATATATATTGATCACAAAATCTATTTTAACTTTATTTTTGTTATATATATATAATAAATAAAATGTCCGTTAATTAAAAACAAAATTGTAATTATAATTGAAATAATAAATTTAACCAATCCAACACTCTATTTCCACTAAAGGACTCTAAATAATCAACACTTTATTAAATATTATTTTTAAAGGCATTTTACTATTAAATAAACTATAAATAAAACTTTAACATATTTAATAATAAGCTGTAACTGGAAAACATCTATATAAATTTATTTAATATAACTGTTTTAAAACAATAGATCCTAAGTTAATATTTACATCAGTTTAGATTGTTCAATTAAAATTCTATGCATCTACCAACAATGTAAATAATATTTTTTTAATGATTGTTAATAAACATATTTAAATAATTGTTTTATTGACATTAGGAACATTTAATTAATATATATATAACTCAATTAGAACAATGTTAACTAAAAACAAGCTTAGTTTAATTTGAGGAAAAAACGTTTTTTTAATTTTTTATTTTTAGTTATATATTTAACCCTTAGTGAGCTTATATATATATATGATTATAATATATATTGTTATTTTTAGAATCACAGTGACAATATTGTTTTATGACTGATTATAATGATGCTTATTCATTATGGTTTGCCAAAACTTTGAAATTCAACTTACATTGGTATTTTTTGTTTAGAACTTTATTACTAATATAATATTGTCTGATGTTTAGAGTTTTACATATATATAAAATGACACTTATATTTATATATTTAAGGGACATTTGTTTTTATATTTACCACCAATTTATAAGACTAGTTTTTCCTATTCTGAATTGATTTCAAATTTCAACAATCCTAATTACTATTTTTATTAAATTATACATTATTGTCCATTATCATACAATCAAATAAAATGTATTCATTTTTTAAATAATTTGTATCTCTTTTTTTTTTTTTTTTTTGAATATTTGTTAAACAAGAAAGAACATAAACATTTTTGTCTCACATTTTACTCATGTTTAGTTTCTCTGTAATTTATTAATTTTATATATTCCTTGCTTATTCTTAAACAGTATTGTCATGCCTTTTCTATGGGTTTTTGCATCCAGGTGCAAAATTATATTGTCACTCTTCCAAAAGAAAGTCATAATAATAATAAATTGAAATTTTTATATTGCATATAAAAATTTATTCTAAAATAGCAATGTGTATAATATATATCCATGTTATAATGTATAAAAAATAGTGATAACATATACTCTCTACATTCTTCCAGCTTTTGTAATAGAAAAATCATTAATTATATCATCTAGATCTAAATTATTACAGATTTTATTTTTTATACTTGTTGTAGCTAAATTCTTTAGTCTTCCTTGGGATGTGTTAGATTGTAAGTGATTTTTTTGTAATGTAAATGACACTTTTTTTTTTTTTTAGTTTCAAATTTAATTGCAATATGAGTTTGAATTATGAGATTGTTTTTATGTGATTTGATTTAATTCTAGGATAAGAAAAATTAATGAATCATTTGCTAGATGACTTTCCACAGCAATTTTATAGTGTAAATTTCTGATGGTTGTTAATTAGACTGTAATATTGATTGCATGTATATATAGAGATGGTGGAATACGCCAAAGTTGGCTATAGCAAAGGATATTAATCTTCAATTTTATATAGGCATTTTTTAAAATTTTGTAGTTTTATTCTAGTGGATTGTTTTATATATATATATAAATAAAAGTGCTGATGAAACAGCTTGAAATACCATATAGTTGTCTGCTTTGAAAACAGCACGTATACATCATCATAGACCTAGTCTAACTGATAAAACAATATAAACACGTAAATACCATCTATAATAAAATAAAATAATCAGTTAACATCAGCAAAATCAAGTATTGAAGCATTCATTTTTTTAAATTTTAAATTATTCTTTTGATTATTTATTGACTTACATTTTTTATTAAGGTTATTTGTCTGTGACACCCGTTGCATTGCATCCTCTTTATTCTGGTGTGGGACAAAACCTGAATATTGTAAATTCAATTAATCATTTTCTTAATAATAACTGGCTTTAATCAGTATTAATTATTATTTTTAGATCTAATTTATTTTTGTTTTAGGATTATTATTAAAGAAAATTAAGTTCTGAAAATAATTAAACTTTGATAATAAATTTTTTTAAACTCTTAATTATTTGTTTAACGTGCAATTTAACTAACTTATTCATTATTTTAATTACATACAATTTAAGGATATAGTGCAGATGATAGAGCACCTGGATATGGCCTGCATCAGATTCGTCCACTTCTCTGAGGAGAACGAGCTCCGCAGTCGGGTTAGTGCAAAATATTTTACTTAAAAATAATAGTTAATATATATAAGAAATTATAATATAACATTCACTTAGAGTAGCTATATATATTATCATGAAAAGTTTATTTTGATATCCATAACCTTACTTTATTTTTAACATTTTTAATTAAAGAATTTTTTAATTTTTTATTTTAATGCCTTTTCTAATAAATCATTTTTTTTTTTTTTATTATTGTTCTTAAACTTTTTATTCTAATGTAATTTAGATCTTTATTGTTTTTATAGGTAAATAGGGAATGCTTAGTTTTTTTAAGTTTTCAGTAATTTTAGATTAAAATTTTATTTACTGTTAATAATTTAAATATTAAGCTTTCATTTTTTTTTATGTTTCTAAATTGTAATACTTGATAATATATCAAACTTCAGACTCATCTCTCATCATCATTTTTCCTCCAACACAATTAAGAAATACTTTTCAATTATTAAAAAAAATCAAATGATTTATTGCTTGGTGTTTGTCTGAAGGTTTATAATGATGATATATTATAATATGTGATACGTTGGACTATTTCCATCATTTATGAGTGAATGTTGAATGTATAGAAAATTTTAAACTTTATTTAAATTTTCCAAATACAAACAATTTGTTAGTAATAACATACAAATAGACAATACAGGTTAGTAATTACACAACGTTTCGATGAGTATTATTCTCCACTCTTCTTCAGGTGTTGCCGGCCTATATGCACAGTGACAATATTCGCTTAGAAGTTGAACTCGCACCTTTAGATTCTTGTATATTGAATTTAAGGCAAACGCTCTACCAACTGAGCTATTCTGTCAAAGGCAACATATAGTAGAAATTTGATATATTTATACTTGAGGGTTGGTTCAAATCCTCCTGAGTCCTTCAATTTTTTTTTTTTTTTTATATAAGTCTAATTATTTTTATTATTTTTTATTTTTTTCTAAGAGCAAGATTAATTAGAGGCTTCCATACATTGTGTATTGCCACACTGGGTTGACTTATAGGATTATTTACCATTGTCATATGAGCAGCTTCCTTGAATTTTCTTCTATGCATTTTTTCCTCTTTATCCAATATCTTTGTATTTTCCCATTTAAGCATGTGGTCATTAGTACATACATGATCTGCTATGGTAGACACATCTGTTTTTTCTCTTTTAACCATTAGTTTGTGTTCCTTCAATCGTTGTTCAACAGGCTGACAGCAAATAGCTTGAAATCATGATCTGAAAGTGGAATTATAGTTAGAGATAGTGAATGCTACTCTGACGTTTATGTAAACAGAATATACGCTTGATTGGTGTTTTTGGTAGAAACGCCATCTGTGGACATAAATACAAGCGTTAGCAAGTTTTTTAACTTGCATTTTTGTTTATCATAAATGTACCTTTGAGGTCTTTCTTGCAATGATATAGATTGCAGAGGCTTCTACTATGTGGTGATGCTGAACTGAGATCAGACCCATATAGCTATCTGGTTTGCTATGCTGAGTTTGAAGACATTACGTGTCTAAAAAATTCACGCTTGCAAGCTGAATAGAAATTGTTTCATAAACGCTCAGAGTTTGTATTTAGATCTAGTTTCTTTATTCCTGTCTTTCACTGACGATAGCAAATAGCTTGAAATCATGATCTGAAAGTGGAATTATAGTTAGAGATAGTGAATGCTACTCTGACGTTTATGTAAACAGAATATACGCTTGATTGGTGTTTTTGGTAGAAACGCCATCTGTGGACATAAATACAAGCGTTAGCAAGTTTTTTAACTTGCATTTTTGTTTATCATAAATGTACCTTTGAGGTCTTTCTTGCAATGATATAGATTGCAGAGGCTTCTACTATGTGGTGATGCTGAACTGAGATCAGACCTATATAGCTATCTGGTTTGCTATGCTGAGTTTGAAGACATTACGTGTCTAAAAAATTCACGCTTGCAAGCTGAATAGAAATTGTTTCATAAACGCTCAGAGTTTGTATTTAGATCTAGTTTCTTTATTCCTGTCTTTCACTGACGATAGCAAATAGCTTGAAATCATGATCTGAAAGTGGAATTATAGTTAGAGATAGTGAATGCTACTCTGACGTTTATGTAAACAGAATATACGCTTGATTGGTGTTTTTGGTAGAAACGCCATCTGTGGACATAAATACAAGCGTTAGCAAGTTTTTTAACTTGCATTTTTGTTTATCATAAATGTACCTTTGAGGTCTTTCTTGCAATGATATAGATTGCAGAGGCTTCTACTATGTGGTGATGCTGAACTGAGATCAGACCCATATAGCTATCTGGTTTGCTATGCTGAGTTTGAAGACATTACGTGTCTAAAAAATTCACGCTTGCAAGCTGAATAGAAATTGTTTCATAAACGCTCAGAGTTTGTATTTAGATCTAGTTTCTTTATTCCTGTCTTTCACTGACGATAGCAAATAGCTTGAAATCATGATCTGAAAGTGGAATTATAGTTAGAGATAGTGAATGCTACTCTGACGTTTATGTAAACAGAATATACGCTTGATTGGTGTTTTTGGTAGAAACGCCATCTGTGGACATATATATATATATATTTAAATACATTGTATATTGTCTGTACTAAACTTAATGAAATTATAAAGGGACTTGAACTCCGATTTTCAAACTCACCAACTATCCAATCCATCTCATACAACTGATACACATGCCCACATACATGTGAAAAAGATAAATGATCTCCAATATATGTATTTCATGTTGAAACAGCACTCATCATTGGTTCATATCACTATCTCCAATACACACACACATATATAATCACTGCTCACTTTATATTAAAATAGCAAATATTCAAACTTTTATTGACAAACTTCAATCTTGCCCACTCTCAACACTTTAGCCACACATATCATTGAAAATCAGGATGAAATGCTCAAAGCTCATGATGATGCCAATATTTTTGTCATCAGCATCATCATCATTGCCAACCATTATCAATCCACTGCAGAATGAAAGTCTCTCCAAGTTCAATTCATCTTCTCCAATC
Organism: Epiperipatus broadwayi; assembly: GCA_028023455.1. Taxonomy (NCBI): domain Eukaryota; kingdom Metazoa; phylum Onychophora; class Udeonychophora; order Euonychophora; family Peripatidae; genus Epiperipatus; species Epiperipatus broadwayi. The sequence goes on from JAQFVV010007987.1 coordinate 15,572, forward strand.
TTTAGCCTCTCTTCTCCAAATTACTCCTGCACACTTTTTTATTTCATCCATCCATCTCACAATTGTCTCTTTCTGGGTCTTTTACAGTCCCTTGGAATCCAGTTTAAGATTTCAATTGACCATTTATTATCATCTCTTTTAGAAATATGTCCAGCCCAACTCCACTTTAGTCTTTCAATGATGTCAGTAATACCTGTTTGTTCTTTTACCCATATATTGCATTGTCGATCTCTTCTTGTTACTCCTAATATGCATCTCTCCATACTTCTTTGAGTGGTTTGAAGTCTCTTAATTGCTCTTTAATTAAGTGTCCAAGTCTCAGATACATAAGTAAGAACTGGTAAAACACATTTATTAAAAAATTTCCTTTTCAAACACATAGGCATATTTCCTTTTAGTATTAAGTTATTTCTAACAAAAGTACTCCAAGTTTAATTTTATGATTAATTTTATCCATTATGTTTCCATCTGTAATAATAATCTGACCAAGGTATTTGTAGTTGTTAACTTCTTCTAACTCATCATAATCAATCTTTATTTTCATCTTTTGAGAAAATCCATTGAACATTACTTTAGTCTTTTTAACATTTACCTTTAGTCCTATTTTCTTACTTTTATCTGATAACTCCTGCAACATTTCCTAAAGCTCTAATGCATTGTTTTCAAAAACAACTATGTGATTTGCAAAATCTAAATGACTTAAATAATCTCCATTTACTTTTACTCATTTAGTTTCCCATTTTAATCCACAAAATACTTCTTGCAGCACTGCTGTAAAAAGTTTTTGAGATATGGGGTCACTTTGTCTTACACCCTTCTCAATGTTAAGCTTTCTAATAGCATTATGAAATCTAATTGTTACTGTTGCATTTTTATAAATATTCTTCAGAATATGACTATCCTGTGTCTATACCTTGATGATCCAATGCTTTAATCCCTGAAGAAATGTTTATAGAATCGAATGCTTTTTCATAATCTACAAATCCAAAGCATAATGGCAACTCATATTCATTGATCCTTTCTATAACTCCTCTCAATACTTGGATATGATCGACTGTACTAAAACCACTTTTAATATATATATATATATATAATAATTCAAACAAATATATTTAACACAGTATTCAAAATTAAATAATATATTCTTTACCAGAAGTACTTTCAATTGTTTCACTGACAATCTTTTTCAACTGTTAATACAAACGTACAAAAAATAAAAACTTGCATTACCCATCATTCAATCTATTCAAATTTCCCACAATTCTGTTGTCTTTATATTTGCCGATTGTTTATTCATCAAACCACCTCTATTCCTAGATATCATCATTGCCTCTTTAATTTTACGTTTTTCACTACACCTTTCAATTTGAATAATTTTTATATCTCTATTATTAAATTTAAAACCATAATTACATGTTTTATTATGATCAAATATAATTGATGGAGTATTCATATTTACTGAAGATATATTTTCTTTCTGTACACGTTTATATAATGTCTTATGATCATTATATCGTTTTTGTAATGTACATTTGGATTCCCCTATATATTTTATTCCACAACCACATTCCAACATATATATAACAGAACTTAATTCAAACTTAGAAATCTTGGCTTTGGAGTTATTTATCATATCATTTATATTATTTGAAGAGAAAAAAGAAATTCTACACAAACCACTAAAAAGTTTATTAATTAATTTAGCTTGTTGATTAGATATAAAAGGAATAGAAATCCATTTATCACTTTTTAATTTACTTAATATTTTCTTATTATTACTCTTATTTTGATTATATTTTGTAATTGTATTATAAATAATATTCCTTCCATAACCAACATTCAACATATCAGTAATATATACATTAATATTTTCAATTTTATCACTAATAAATTTGCACAAATAATCATTTCTAAATAAAAATGACTTCAAACCAGCTAATTTATGACTCATATGAACTTTAGAATTATATGGAATATAACCCCTAATTTCAACAGGCTTTAAAATCATATTATAATCAAACACATTATTATTTCTTTTAATAAATATATCTAAAAACTTTATAGAATCTTCCTTCTCTTCATTTAACACCCATTTTACATTATTAATCATATTTAACTCATTAAACAAATTAACTATTATTTCATTATGTGCACATATAAATACATCATCAACATATCTACAATATACTTTAATTCCTTTATATTTTATCTGAGACAATATCTTAACCTCATAATTAGAAATAAAAAAATTACAAAGCTGTGATACCACCGGAAGACCCATTGGCCAACCAAAATTCATTTTATAAAAGCAATCATTAAACCTAACATATATATTATCATTCACAAATCTTAATATTTTAACAATAAAATTTCTAATATTATTATCTATAGATTTTAAAAACAAAGCTCTTTCAATAATCTCTATTGATTCAATACGATTAATTGAACCATACATTTCAGATATGTCAAGTGTACACATAACATCATTATTATCAATTTTTATATTTTTAATCCTATTAATAAAATCAAATGATGATGAAATCGTATAATCTCCAAATCCAAGCACATCTTGCATTATTTTTTCAATATATCTACAAGCATTATAATAAAAAACACCACCAAAATCAACAATTACTCTTAATGGATAACAATTTTTATGCAATTTTATATTTGCAAAGATTCTTGGAAACACTGCAGACGACGGATATAAACTGTAATATGTCTTTGCATCAATAACTTTTTTCTTTTTAGCAGTCATTAAAATGTCATTAATAAATTTCATTCTATATGTATCAATATTATTTAATTCACTTTTTTCAAAACAAAGCTTCTTCATTTGATCCATAATTTTCATATTATATTCATCCTGTTTCATTAGGCACATCCGTAAACCCTTGTCCTCCTTCAAACAAATTAATTTATTACTTTTTAAAAAATTTTTAAATTCATAAATTTGTTTTAACCAAACATTATCATTTTGCTTATCAAATGTTTTATTTTTTATTTCATTAATTATTTTATTCCTATCATTTAAATCACAATTTATAACACCAAACGAATATTCAATCGCAGCATTTAATTCAATACTAGAATCTTTCCAACCTCCACCGACGTATTTAGATCCAAAATTTAAAATATAACGCTGATTAAAATTCAAATCAACTCCAGAGATATTCACATAGTTTTGATCACTAAAATTTCTTGGAAACTTTTTATTATACAAATGTTCAATTTTCCTATTAAATTTATCCATCATTTTTGAATGCAAATTATTAAAACGTATTTGACAAATCTGTTTATATTCATATAAATAATCAATATTATTAACGTAAATAAAATGATTTAATGTTCTTAAATACTTTCTATTATAAAACAGCAAATACTTACATTGGTCAATTATATTACGAAGTATTATATTTTTTAGATCATCCATAGATCTCAAACTCAATTTACATAACTTATTTATTTTAATACAACAACAGTTAGGAAACACTTTAAAAATCCGACAGGAATACAAAAACTTTATTCTGCACTTTAACGTAATAACTTTAACCGTTACTTTCCGCCATTCCTTTAAAAGCCAAATTCCATTTAATTGCTTTAAATCCATTTCATATATAAATAACTACAACCATTAAATGTCTGTATTTTTAAATTATATAATAATAATTCAAACAAATATATTTAACACAGTATTCAAAATTAAATAATCTATTCTTTATTATTATCTATAGATCAATAATATTCCCAGCAATTCACATTGTTAAAATATTAAGATTTGTGAATGATAATATATATGTTAGGTTTAATGATTGCTTTTATAAAATGAATTTTGGTTGGCCAATGGGTCTTCCGGTGGTATCACAGCTTTGTAATTTTTTTATTTCTAATTATGAGGTTAAGATATTGTCTCAGATAAAATATAAAGGAATTAAAGTATATTGTAGATATGTTGATGATGTATTTATATGTGCACATAATGAAATAATAGTTAATTTGTTTAATGAGTTAAATATGATTAATAATGTAAAATGGGTGTTAAATGAAGAGAAGGAAGATTCTATAAAGTTTTTAGATATATTTATTAAAAGAAATAATAATGTGTTTGATTATAATATGATTTTAAAGCCTGTGGAAATTAGGGGTTATATTCCATATAATTCTAAAGTTCATATGAGTCATAAATTAGCTGGTTTGAAGTCATTTTTATTTAGAAATGATTATTTGTGCAAATTTATTAGTGATAAAATTGAAAATATTAATGTATATATTCCGGATCTGTTGAATGTTGGTTATGGAAGGAATATTATTTATAATACAATTACAAAATATAATCAAAATAAGAGTAATAATAAGAAAATATTAAGTAAATTAAAAAGTGATAAATGGATTTCTATTCCTTTTATATCTAATCAACAAGCTAAATTAATTTATAAACTTTTTAGTGGTTTGTGTAGAATTTCTTTTTTCTCTTCAAATAATATAAATGATATGATAAATAACTCCAAAGCCAAGATTTCTAAGTTTGAATTAAGTTCTGTTATATATATGTTGGAATGTGGTTGTGGAATAAAATATATAGGGGAATCCAAATGTACATTACAAAAACGATATAATGATCATAAGACATTATATAAACGTGTACAGAAAGAAAATATATCTTCAGTAAATATGAATACTCCATCAATTATATTTGATCATAATAAAACATGTAATTATGGTTTTAAATTTAATAATAGAGATATAAAAATTATTCAAATTGAAAGGTGTAGTGAAAAACGTAAAATTAAAGAGGCAATGATGATATCTAGGAATAGAGGTGGTTTGATGAATAAACAATCGGCAAATATAAAGACAACAGAATTGTGGGAAATTTGAATAGATTGAATGATGGGTAATGCAAGTTTTTATTTTTTGTACGTTTGTATTAACAGTTGAAAAAGATTGTCAGTGAAACAATTGAAAGTACTTCTGGTAAAGAATATATTATTTAATTTTGAATACTGTGTTAAATATATTTGTTTGAATTATTATTATATAATTTAAAAATACAGACATTTAATGGTTGTAGTTATATATATATATATATATATATATATATATATATATATATATATATATGGTTTAAATATATATATATATATATATATTTAAACCAGACAAAAATAATATAGGTCAGAGTAGCTTGAGTTTAAAGAAAGAATAAAGGTTCATAAAAGTAGAGTTAAAAATAGATATCTTAGTTCTGCTTTGTATGTCCATGAAAAAGATACAGGCCACACTATTGATTTTGATGAAGCTAAGGTTGTCTTCTTTGAGAGAAATGAAATCAAAAGAAGAATTAAAGAGTCTTTATTATTGAAAATTGATTATTCTGAAGCAATTAACTTATTTAAGAGTTCTTTTAATATTAAGGGTGGATGGGAAGTGAATGGATTTGTGGGTAGTTTTTAATATTATATATATTGTGTAGTTTTTGTAGTTCTTTACACTTGAGAAGTCTGCTTGTAGCAGTGAAACATTAGGTTGTGTTTTAATATTATTTTTATGCTGGTCTGTTTTAATTTTGGATTTGGGGTAGTTTTGGTTTTATATTGACTAGTTTAGCTTTATGCTTGTAATGTTTATATATATATATATATATATATATATATATATATATATATATATATATATATATAAAGGAATATTTTTAATATATATATATATATATATATTAAAATTGCTTTTATTCCCATAAATGCACTATAAGAGAAGAGGGAGGAGGTAAGCATTAAAAAGTAAAAAAAAAAAATTCAGTTTTCACAAATAAAAGCACTGCATTGATTTGGTCAGATTCCCCAAAGAATCATTTAAATAAATTTGCAAGTGAAGTCCACTTTCTTATCTGATTCTTTACTAATCTTACAAGATTGCCTTAAACTTTTACTTGTGAAAACTAAGAAAAATTATTTTAATTTTTTAGTGTTAATAAAAGCATTTATTTATTTATTTTTACATTGTGTATTCTTTTATTCTCTCATTCATCTTTTTTTGTTTTTGATTTCTCCAAATGAATTTTAGCATGTATTTTCTATACTTTGCTGTATTGTCTGCAGTTTTATGTTGCTATTTTTATTAAGTTGTTAAGCCTCAGATTTAGAAATAATTTCTGGTAAAACCTTTTTTTATCACATAGGCATAAGTTTTTTAAATATAATTGCTATCAAAAACATTATGTTCAAATTTAATTCTGTGATTATTTTCACCCATTATATTTCTATACATGTCATCTATCTATGTTATTTATAGTCATTAACATTATTCAAATTTATTTATTTTTTGGCTTTTCCCCCTCTTTTGGAAATTCTATAGTAAAATGAAAAATAATTGAAAAATAAAAATATTAATTAAATATAGAATATTAATTCCACATTGAATTTGAATACAATTACATTACAAATATCTTTTGATTTAAAAATTGTAGATGAAATGTGACTCAAAAGTTTCAGTTTATTGATTTTCTCAGCAATCATCCACAATTTTCAGGATGTTTCTCACAATTTTAGTTTCTTTAAGCATTTATATTTAATACTATTTTTTTTTCTTTCATCTGATCGCTTTTATAACATTTCCAGAGACCCTAAACCTCTGCAAAATATAAATGACCTAAGTAACTTAAGTTTATTTATATTTTTCTAATATTAATCCATAAAATGCTTTTCATGATAGCCAGAAGAAGTTATAATGGAATCAGCAGGCTGTATACTCTTTAAAACATTAACTTTTTGATCTTTAATCATTGTTATTCTATTTTGATAAATAATTTTCACATTTTGACATATGTCCTGGATCTGTGTCTAGATGTTTTAAAAATTAATTATTACATAAATGTTTTTGGGTGAAATTGTTATATTTAATGCAAAATGACAATTTATATTCATTAATTTTTTTCTTTCATAATATCTCCTAATAATTACAAGTAAACTATTATCCTATATATAAAATTTGTAAATACAATCTGACTTGACTTGATTTTTTTTGTGATATTATGATCACTTTTAAATCCAGTTTGCTTTTTTAGTAAAGGCTTAGTAAAAATCTTGAATAGAATTGATAGAATTCTGAGATTTGCAATTTGTAATATCTTCTTTTTTATCTTTGTGAATATCAATATTTTGGTCATATGAAATATCTTATTAATTGCAATTTTTATTATATAGTTTTGCCAACAATTTCTCTATTTTTAACATTGTTGAATCTTTTATTTGCACATTATTCTGGCTAATTAATTTGCTCATTGATTACATAATTATTAATAATGTAAATTATATATATATATATATATATATATATATATATATATATATATATATATATATATATATATATATATATATATATGAATTAATACAGATATTTGTAGCTGTTAATTCATCTTTACTTCTAGATTTATTATGCACAAAATATACATCATTATTTGCTTGAAATACAGGTGTGTTGATTCCTAAAAATATATAATAGAAGATAAAGTTAGCTCATTTTTTATTTCTCATATAATATAGTTTTTTTTTTTGCTTATTTCAATTTGACTAAGTTTACACTCTTTTATATCCTCTTGAGATAGATTATATATTTGCTAAATCCTTTATCATTTTTAAATTTAAATGAGCAATACTGTGTCTTAGCTAAACATTATTTACCTGCTGTTTACTACTATAAAATTTAGATTTTTTTTCTGGTAAAGGTGATTTTAATTCTAGCAATATAAGACAGCTTTTATCTTCTGTTTCAGTAGGATAACTTCTTAAGTTCAAAAATACTATGAGCATTTTCAGCAATTATATTATTCTTGATAAGCTCCACATAAGTGTTTTTGATTAATGTTTTGTTCTAATAGTTTATATATTTCAGCATATTCAACTATGTTTGAACCAGATACAACATCTACATTGGCAGAAATCTCCATATTTAATGTTTTGATTTGTTTGACTTCAATAAATCATGCAATTGTTTTTTGCATTGCTTTAAAATTTTGATTATTAAATTTATTTTTATTATAAAATTCTAATAACTCATTTTAGTAATTGGAATTTTTAGGCTATTAGTATTTGAAAAATGCACTTCAAATAGAGATTTCTTTTCTGATAATCCATTAATTAGTAATCAGTAGGAGTATAAATATATAAATCTAACTTTATTTTGCAAAACTATTTTTACTAATTCTATCTTTCTATTCTAAGTCATATAAATTATTATATTCTCCTGAATGTGTTTAGTAAATATTTTCCTGAATATATTTAGTAACATAGAAACTTTTTAATGAAGTACTAACAAAAATAATTTTAAAAAAGTTTTTCAGTTTAGTGAAGATTTCTTTTCATTCATACAATAATTTCTAAATGAAATTTAATTTTTTATGTTGAAAAAAAATGTCCTCATTTTCAAATATAGATGATTCTTTAAGGAAAGTTTTAATAATATTATCACTTAAATCTGAATCATAATAATTAATCAAATAATGTAAAATATTATCACAAATGTGCCTTTTTAGGATTTGGTCATTAATAATATATGGTACTGTTTTTTTTTAAGGTAAATATATATATCTGTTTTCTTACTTATAGTGTTAATTTCAAATTTTTTTTGAAATTATTATAACGATTTCATGAATCATTGTATTCTTTTCATTTTTTATAGGTTTAAAATATTGGTATTTTAAACTTTTTGTCATTTTTATAGAGATTACCTTGTTTTTGTGTATATGTTTTTATATTAATATATAGTTTATTTTTGGCATTGAATAATGACATCTGTTTTCCTTACTTCTGAAATAACTTTTCTTTTAACTCAGATGGTGTTTTATCTTCATTAGACTTTTATTTTTTTCTGTAGTTTTCTTTGCTATTTCACAGTTATATTTTTATATCATCATTAACTTGTTTTTTTGTACCATTTTATGTAAGTCCAGATATTTAATTCTTTCACTGTTTTGCTCAGTTGGTGAATTATTATTTTATTGTATCAACTATTTGGGTAGCTGTTTTTACAATAATGTCGACGCCTTATCAGTCTCACTGAAGTTGCCATCTTGAAAGTCTTAATATTTTAAAATTATTTATAAATAATTTAAATTCAAATTTAAATTCATTGAAATACTTCTGAATGTTAGTGATATCAATTTTTAACACTATACTGTTCTCTATCTTGCTGAGTGATTTATTTTCATGATTTGCTGTAGATAAGGATTCATTGATAGTAGTGAACTATATATAATCTACGATTATTAATAAAAAAATATACAGTAGAGATGTTTTCAGTATGCTTATGCAGTATTTACATACTTATTACATTTTGTAATGTAAAACATTTATAGTAAGCTATCAACAAATATATATATATATTTAAAATAGATAAATTATAATTAACAATTTTAAAATTAATACTATATATATATATATATTTTAAATGGCAAGTAATACTTTTTTCTTGTATTAAGAAATGAATAAATATCAATTATCTTTTCTTTTTTTTTTTAAAAAAAAATAAAATAAAATTGTATATTACGTCAGCTCAGGTACACTTGCATGACTATCATTTATTTTCAAAAATTGTTTGCTTATGTTTTGCCATTTATGCAATTAGCAACTGCACTATAAACCAAAAAAAAATAAAAAGTAATTTTTTTCTTCTTTTTTTTTCTTTCAATTGCTGCTTAATGAAATAACAGTTACCAAAATACAAATATGGCAGGATGACCTTCTATGTTTTCTTATTAGCACTTATTTCATGAATTTTCTTTATTGAGGTTCATTGTTATTATAAATATTTGATCATTTTTCTGTATTGAATATATTAAATAATTTATAACTTTGATTTATATAATCTCTATTAGTTAGAATATTATGCAATTCTTCCGTGTCTTCCATTTTCAATTTTGTTTGTTTGTTTGTTATTCATAGAATGTTTATCTTATAATTGTTTTTTATTTCTATCTATAAAATCATTTAGTAGCATGGAGGTTGATTTACTGATCTTTAGTTTTAATACATTTTACAGGCTTAAACCTGCATTTATATATGTAATATATGCGGGACTCGAACGCAGACTTTTACACGAACCACTACTCTCAGTGCTATCTCATATTGCTGACCCACCTGATCACACACATATTGCAAAGATAAATAAGCACCAATATACGTATTTCATGCTAAAACAGCAATCATCAGTTGGTCTAGATTACTATCCTCACACACGCACATATATATAATCAGTGTTCAGCTTTATATTAAGATAGCCAATCTTCATACTTTAATGGACAGCCTTTAAACTAACAAAGGCTTTGAACGTTCCCCATCAGATTTTCAATGAAATGGAAGGCTGAAGAGTTGTGAGTTTGAATAGTTAGAAGCCTGTCCATTAAAGTATGAAGATTGGCTATCTTAATATAAAGCTGAGCACTGATTATATATATATGAAAATAGTAATCTAGACCAACTGATGATTGCTGGTTTAGCATGAAATTCTAATATTGGTGCTTATTTATCTTTTCAACATGTGTGTGATCAGATGGGTCAGCAATATGAGATGGCACTGAGAGTAGTGAGTAGTGTGATCTTTAGTTTTGTAAATACTGAGTTTAAAATAGATGCTACATTAAGCTATTTTATCAAAGTCTAGTTAAGTTATAGCATCACCATTCACAATACTAAAAATCATTAGTTTAATTTTCATGCTCTTACTATCATTATTCAATCCAGAAGTACCCCCCAAAAAAGAGAGGAACACAATGTTATTTGAAGCATTGTCATACATACAAATATTTATATCATTACTGCATTTTAATATTTATTCATAATTATTTGTTTATTCATAAATATTGTTTATAAATAAAAAAGTAAATGATGTATGTATTTTAATATAATCTATTTGGAAATTAACGAAAATATGAATTTATGGAGAGCACTGTTTAGCATTTTAAAATAGTGAAATATATCATGAATAATTTATTTATTTGAAATAATAAATTGTCAGGGGTTAATTGTCTGAAATATTCTGTTTTCACATGCAAGTTGATGTTATTATTATTGGTTTGTTTCATTTATTATTGACATTTAATTTTTTTTTTTTTAGCTAATTGATTACCGGATATCTGAAAATGGGCATAAAAGAAAAAAAAAATCTGTTTATGTGGTATATATTTTTTGTTATTGAAGGTCACCATAAACTATTTTTAAAATAGATCATTTTGTAATAATATTTTTAGGTTATTAAGAGTTGATAATTTATAGATACCCTGAATATTATAAATTTTATATTATTAGGAACATTACTTTAAAATGAACTTGGAGTATTAGGTGATTTTATAATAATTTTTTATCATGATGAAGCTTTTTTATATGATGGAATACAATGCTATTTGTTGAGATACTTTTTACTATTTTGATCTAGTTATTTCGTGCAATTGATTTAATGGCATTCATACACACACATGCATTTATGTGTATATAAATAAGAAAAAAGAGTTGGACTAGTGATAAAATACTTTTAATAATCACAGTTAATTTACGTTATATATTGTTTTATTTGTATTTTTAGAATTTAAAAACAAAATAAAATTCTAATTGGAAAACTATGTAGAAATGATTTACAAATTCAAGAAGTTTAAATTTTCCTACTGAGGAAGCAGTCAGGCATATCACTTTACAAAATAGCTTTAGCATAAGAAAAATAAAATTTTAAAATGCACACAATAATATATATATATATTCTTTACTTTTGTATTATTTATGTTTTTTTCATCAAGTCATTTTATTGTGAGCTCAAAGAATTGCATTATTGCAATAACAGAGTTATGTTGTTAACAGACACTATAATAAAGATTACATAACCCAATACCAATGGTCTGGGCATAAAAAAATCAACTGTTCACTCACAAATTATTCATTGCTACAAGGCTCCATGTAGCATTGTAGATATATATTGTAGCTAATTTTTCATATCTGTTTCTGATGGCCTAAAATTTTACCAGAAGTAATTTCTTACTGTCAATCAAGGTATGGCCATAAATGAGTGTGCACCTAGTTGACCAATAGGCAAACAACAGAAAAGTTATGGTTCTTATGGATGGAAAGATCCCGTTGGATATGCTAGAAATCAGTGCACTGAGGAGAGGCACTCTAGTTTTGTATATGGATGCAATAAGGTCTCTGTCCCATTAGAGTGATGTACAATGGCTCAGAATATGTATTATTGTGTCATCATTCCATTGACATAAAGGGCATACCGGGTCCAAGCACGAGAACTTTCTGTGATAAAGCAGAAAATAGCATGTGGGCAGAGAACTCAAGTTTAATTTAATCAGAAAATAAAAAAAATTCGGTTTGAGATACCACCTTTTAAACTTTTTAATGATTGGGAAGAGTTAGCAGCAATGGGATTGGGGGATTTATTCATTAGTTAGGTGCTATGCATCCCAGTACATAATTTTCTGTGAGTTAACCTGAATAGGCAGAGGAATAAATTTTGCAATACTTAACAATAAGGATGAGAACCTCCTCCTCATGGGAGGAGTAGGTGTGTCTATAAGAGAAACAGATGTAAAGCATGATGCTTCTGGAAAATGGTGAGATAGATTAAGGATGGTGTTATGGGTATGCTGGAAACAAAAGGTTAAAACAGAATGCAGTGATAGTCCATTGAGTTTTGTGTGCCTATGGAGACCCCTCAAGCTGATGGCCATGGTCTTGTCCTTCCATGTAAGTCTTGCATATATTATTTATATTTACATATGTATTAGATACAACCACCCACTTGCTTTAAAAATAGAATTTTGTAATAAGTTTAACACTTCTAGAGAGAACACACAAGAAGAAACATTGTTCTAGTTTTTTATACAAAAAAGGATACACAATTTATTTACTGTAAATTATGCAAAATTTATAAGGTAACTGATAAGGTACAGTGCTGGGAATAGTACAATAACTTCAAATGTGAAAGTTAACTTAGAAATATTAATAAATAATGTTCAATTAAGAGTAACTCTTGCTATATTGTAGGAATGATGATGATTGGATACTGTTTTTTATATGAGTAGTGTTTTGTCTTTCTATGAGGTTTCTTTCATATTTTCTCTATTTAATTTTTTCACTATAGTATCTTTATTCACTAACATCAAACATTTTCATTCTGTTAATTATTTTTGTGTTATATATTTGTGTGATTACAATTATTTATTTTAATTACATATGCAGCAATTCTGTTGTTAGTTTTTTTGATTTTTTTTGTATACAAAATTACATATTTTACTATAAAGTTTATATATCTCTGACCACTGAGAAACTAGCGATTGATCACGTTTTAGGAATTTGGAGGTCTATAATTATAGTCTTGCATGAGACAATACACCCAATAATAAATTGCTTTGGAATTAAATTTAAACTAGAAATTTTATTTGAAAATAGTTTCATTTAAGAATGCCACTATTTACCATATATGTGGAAGAAAAATTAAAGCAAAATAATTGGTGGTATTGTACAAATTTATATACTTCTATGATAAGAATTAATCAGTTTATGATTTTCCATATTACTATTTGCTCCATTTATGATATTTCACTTTTTTCTATGGCTATATTATTCATCTTTTTTCTAATAGCACTTTTTTTATATTTACATTTGCTCACACCATATATATATAATGTTTGTATATGCCACATATCTAGGAACACTTTTAAAACTGTACACTACTTCCTTCTTCAATTCAATAAAATTTTTCTTAGGATATGTATAATATATTTATAAATTATTAATAAATGGATAGATTTTTTAAAATACATAATTTATCATAAAGAATATCAAAATCCATATAACTTTTCAAATATAAAATACACACAATTAACATCATATTATCAATGCTAAAAGTTAAAAAATATTTTCAAATATAACCATTTTCACTATTATAGTTATAGAATAATCTTTTAATATGGATATCAAATGCCCAAAGAATGTCTGTATATAGATGGGAATTAATAATAATATGAGGGTAGTTAGTTATATTAATTAATCAAAATAGTGAATGCATAATATATTATTTTACTTTTTCCATGTTTTTATTTAAAAGATATACTAAATTTTATTTTGGTTTAGTTTTTTTGTATTAGAAGTTAATCTTTAATTCACTTGATAATAAAAATGAAGTTCATTGTTGGTACTGCAGTTAGATTCAGCATCATTTAAATTTTAAAAAAAAAATTAGTTATTTTAATAGATTAATATTTTAAACTAATCAAAGTAACTGGATGTCAGCATCAATCACTTTTGCAAAAATAAAAACAAACAAGAAATTGTGTTGTTTCTCAACTGAAGAAAAGTATTCTCTATGCTTGGTCATCTTCTTCATTTGATAATAACAAAAAAAAAGTTCATATATAATATATTTACTTCTTTGTTGTTGTTTTTTTTTGTAAAATTATTAAATACTTATTTTAAAAAATATTTATATTTATTTGTTACTTGAATGTATGTGGATTTTAGCAGAAAATTAATCAACTGATCATTTACTGACCTCAAACAAAATGTACCTATTGTGAAACTGGAAATACTCTCTCAGCAATTATTTAATTATTTTTTTGTATTTTTTTTTTTTGTAATTTAAAATTTTCTTTATATATATATTTCAAAAAATATTTTCATTGTTTGTATCACTGTTTTACCAAAATATGTCATAAATATACAGATTTGGTGGATGATAATTTTTATATCATTAAATTTTAACCTGAAGGCTGAAACATATTTGTTATGATTATTTATTTTTTGTTTATTGCTCAATTTGTTTGTTCGTAAAGTTGATATTTTAATATTAAGATTGCTTACATTTTTTTAACATGTGCCTTTAGTAAAGTTTTCCAAAAAATGTAAAGATTGAATGGAAAATAAATTATTTTTTCATTAAAAATTCAACAAAAAGGAAAATATGCAAAGATAATTAACAAATTGGGGGCATGACTGTAATCAGAAGCCAACATCAATTGGAATAATTTTCTGATAAAGGTTTTTTATTTTTTTGTACATTGTGATATTGAAAATTATATTAATTTTTTTCCAATATTACAATTTAGAAAAAAATATTTTAGTGTATATTTCATTCAATTTAATTCAGAATATAATATTACACTGACAAAGTCCTTTTATTTAAATTTTCTTCTGTTTTTTATTGATGTTTTATTTTCTAAATAAATATTTTACCTCATCTTCGCTTTTATTTTATTTAACATCTGTAAATTATGGAACTTTTTTTAACTTTTAATTTTTGTATATAATAAAACATTATTTTTAAAAATATTTATTGTTAACTAATTAAAATATTTACATTGTGATATTATTTATGCTTTCACTCTTTACTAAAAACAATTGTATATATTTGTTTTAGTTAAATGAAACTATTTATGATTAAAGAAAATAAAATTAAAGGGAATATTCATTTATTCAGCTTTTATTACTGACATCATTATTAGTATTTTAATGTAAAATAATATTATAAATAAAAATAATGAAAAATTTAATTTCATAGCACACTCATGTATATGTTAAAATTATTTTTTTCACTATTTAGTAATAAGTTTTATTTATAAAAGGATAATTAAAGTTAATGATAGAAAATATGTATAGTGAAATTATTTTTATATAAAGTTACAATTATAATTTATTTTATTGAAATAATTTATTTAAGATTATGCATATTTGCTGTTTTTCAGTAGTATGTATTTATTCCTACTTTCTCAGTTATAATTCAATAATAAAAAAACACCTTT
Organism: Epiperipatus broadwayi; assembly: GCA_028023455.1. Taxonomy (NCBI): domain Eukaryota; kingdom Metazoa; phylum Onychophora; class Udeonychophora; order Euonychophora; family Peripatidae; genus Epiperipatus; species Epiperipatus broadwayi. The sequence goes on from JAQFVV010007987.1 coordinate 31,362, forward strand.
TCTATCTATTAGTTTCCTATAAAAGAGTTACCTCTCTTTAGACATTTAATAAGATGATTGACAGTAAAATTATTGAAAAATACCTTTACTATTTTTAATCATATTAATATTACTATCATCTTTGCATGTATTCTGTTTATGAAAAGGTTAATTTATAAAATCTATTTTTATAAAAAACTTAATACACTCTATTGTTTGACAATATGTAATTAAAATATATCATGTATTAATAATTGTTAATATGAAATTTAGTCTAGGTTTTTAAAACATCTATTTTTAAAATCTAGAAGTAAATGAAAAATTAGTTTATTTTTAAATTATTATTTATATATGTATTCATAAATGTTTAATTACTACATTTTTTGTGTCCTGTGTTTAGTTCAAAAGTTGATGTATATTTAATTGGTAATACTATGGTTAGTTTTACTATAACCTGTTCGGCAGCAAATTCCACTTTTCTATTTTGAATGGAACCTAGCGAGACTCATTTATAATCCTTCATATTTAAACATTTTATTTTTATAATTAAATATTTTTATACATCATATATTGATAATCTTAATATTTATTACAAATGTAAGCTTTTAAGTGATAGATCTTCTAAAAGCTAATGTTTGACATTTGTGAAATATGACAAGAAATTTCTAAATGGAGTGTCAGGTTTTATCAGCAACAATGATGCTTGGCCTCATTGGACATAATTTATCTGCTCTAAAAGTTAGAAGAATGAAATATTATATATTTGAATTTTATTTTATTAAAAGAATATATTTAAGGTTAGTTATCAAAGAAAGAAAAGTTTTAAAATTAATGTTTATTATTATTAAATTTTTAAAAATATTTTTTTTACCATTTTGTCAAAGGTAATTTTAATTTGCACAGTGGAAACTGCTTTCACTAGGCTGTAATGAAAATTTTAAGAATTGCCTTTTTTAAAAGTAAATTGGTTTCAAACAAAATCTCCCATTGGTAATGTAAAATTTTCATTTAAAATAATGCCTTTGCAAAAATATTGCATTATAACCTCTAATTTGTAAACAAATTACTGAAAATTACCTTTTTTTTGGAAATGGATTATGTGGCCTCCAGTTGGCTTATAGGATTGACTCATCTTGGGCCACATTCTTGTGTAAAATTTCTACATAATACTGACATTTTCAGATTTTTTTTCCAACTAATAATTTTAAATTTCATAAATGCATAAAATAAAGCTCCATACTGGTAATGTTAGATAATAGAAAGATTTAAAATAACATAGAGATAATATAGCATCATAATGCCAAAAAGTGCATTATCAGCATGAGATTGTTACTGCAAACTGATGAAATGATTTCAGAGTTATGAAGTATACACAGTAAAATTTAACAAAAATATTTTTGTGTAATTTTATTTGTATCTTCAACAGAAAATCACACGATTTCTGCTTACGTATTACTTTTAAGTAGCAAATCCTTTCTTCTACCACAACTCTAACATCTCATTTTAGTTTGAATAAACAATAGATACCACATGGTAGTGCCTACTAAATCTCTACCTAATGTATTTGCTCCATCCTAAAATTAATTTTCAGCTTGTGGCTTTCAACAGTATGGAGTTTGGATCTATATTTAGTGTATCTGAATTTTTTTCATCTGACATTTGATTTTTAAAAAATCCAGTGTCACTAGATCCAGAACCAAAAGTCCCAGTGATGAAGTTTGAAGATAAGCATAGGATCATGATGGGCAGGGATTTATAAAGCATTACCATCTAACATCTATTGATTATTCAAGTTTACATAAAATTGCAGAAATGGATTAAAAAAAATTATCTGCTAACAGCTACTTTACAGAAACAAAGATGAGTGGGGAAGAAATAACAAGCATTCATGAATATATATATACATTTTAATTTTTTTTTTATTGATGTTAGGATAATTTGTACTTTTAGATTTAAAATACAAATTAATTTTAGATTTCTTATTACTTCTTCCCCCCCCCCCCTTAATTGCAAATTATCATTTTATTCTCATCAATAATGATTTACTTAGTGAGATTCATCTTTTTGTTAGTAATTAAAGAAATTCATTTAAATCTGTAGTAAATGAAAGTTTCAAAGAGAGTATTACATTAAAAAACAAACAAACAAGAATTTGTTTGATGGGAAAAACATCTACTTAAAAAAACATTTTTTTTTTAAAAAAAAAGTTACTATGTAAAATCAATCATGTGACTTTTTAATTTTTAAATTTAAAAAATCATAAAATTATGAAATTTAATATTAATTTAATGAGTTATAAATTAAAATAAAAATTTATATCGATTTTAGATATGAAAAATTCTGCAATAGTAGTTTTTATTATGACTGATATATATGATAATGAAATATTTTTATATTAAGATATCAAATGCTTTTTTTTTTGGTATGCATGAATCTGCGGGGAGGGATGGGGATATTCTGTATATAATCATATTCAGAAAGCCATTCATATTGAGACAGATCAGAAGAGAGCCTTTTTTTTTTTAAAAAAAAAGATTCAATTTTTATTGCAGTTATGTTTGATGTCTAAAATTCGTCAGTAATATCACAGTTATTTTTATTTATTCGGAATTAGGGGGACTTTTCAAAAGTAGAGATTTGAATATAATTTTTTGTTAGTTAATTTTAAGTGCACGTCATATGAAACTACATATTATTCATTACACAAGATATATTCAAACTTTTTTAAAAATAGAATCCAATTCACCTGACCTTAAAAAAATAATAGTACAGTTCACTGTCCAACTCTTGGTTTTTTTTTTTTTTTTTTGCCAATGTTCATGCTTTCGAGATTGTTATTAGAATAGATATGTAATAAACAAGGCAAAACTTTCCATACATTAGTGCCACCCTGTGCCAACCAGAGTAATCAATGGATGCCAGAAGGCTTGTGCATAAAATCCCTATCCAGTGTCTACTCATCCAATATCCCCAGACTAGTTTTTGGCTTGTTGCCTCCGTCAGTGAGGAGCCTTGGATCTGAGAGCACTGCACCTAGATCTTAGGATCTAATGCAACCCTCCAGCAGCCACCTTTTATCTCTACTTAACTACATAACTATGAGAATGAAATTGAAAACACAATAATATTATCAATCTAAGCTCAATAGCTTATATAATCATATGGGTCTGAACTCAGTTCAGCACCCATACATTTTGGTGTCTTTGGCTCTTTAACATCCATAGCCACCATTATCCTATTAGGCAGGATTGGTGTTAAACCACTAAACATCATGTGATCACCATCTTTTATACTAGCACATAATTATTATTAAACAGCGATGTGATGTGATGTGATGTATTGTGGCTTTTCCTTAAATGAAGTCAAGAATATCTCAGCAATTATATCTCGGCAATTATGCCCAGATAAACCTGTTAGCCACTTTATTTTCCATTCCCCACTCTAAATTTTCCTATATTCTGCTCCATTCCATTTCCACAACATAATCTTTGTCAACTCTATAACCTTTATATCTAAATCCTTTTTATCTTTTCCCAAACCCAGCATAAAAAACAATAATTCACTTTCTGTGTAATCACTTTTTTCATATTTATTCTTCCATAACTTCATTATATGTATCCTTTCTGTTTTCAAGCATTTACATTCAATTAACAAATGCCTAATATTTTCTATTCCTTTTTTACATAATTTACAAAATAAATCACCCATTTTTTTTTCATTTATATGTATATTCTCTTGTAGCTAAAGATCTTGTTTGAGCCTTAAATAATAAACTACTTTCCTTACTATTATCATACATTAACTCACACCTAATATTCTGTTTATATATATATATATATATATATATATATATATATATATATATATATATATATATATATATATATATATATATATATATATATATATATATATAAACTCTTTTTACTCTCCATACAATTTCTCCATTTCTCTAACTCCCTATTCTTTATTAATAAATCTATTCTTTTATCCCATTCCTTACTATTACAATACTCAACAATATTCTTAATACAATCATCCCATCTTTTGTAGAAATATACTGATATAAATTCTTTATTCAAATCTTTTGCATACCGCATTACCTTTCTCACCCATCTTGTTTCCTGCCCTTTACTCATAACCCAATTAAATACTATTTTAGCTATTCTTTTATTATCCATAAACTGCAATCTACCAAATATTTTCATTTTACTTTTTGCATCTCTCATATGAAAACTTGACCTTCTCATTTCTCCTTGAATTGCCTCTCTTGCTGTCCATACATCTGCACACAAAACTCTCCATATAGTGCTGCCACCCTGTGCCAACCAGAGTAATCAATGGATGCTAGAAGGGTTGTGCATAAATTTCGTATCCAGTTCCTACTCATCCAATATCCCCAGACTAGTTTCTGGCTTTTGGCCTTCGTCAGTGAGGAGCCTTGGATCTTAGAGCTCTGCACCTAGATCTTAGGATGTGCTAGTATAAGAGATGGTGATCATGTGATGTTTAGATATGTAATATTTTACAACATGTTTTTTTTATTAATTATTGTTATTGCTTATTTGTACTATTTTATTGTATTGTTATATTTAATAAAAAGTGTAATTGTAATTTTTTAAACAACATTGATAATTTAATAATATTCTTTTGTTGTAACTTTATCTTACTTTCTTTAAAAATTTAATTTAATTTATGAAAATAGAAGAAATAACTGTAATACAGGCTTACCTGTATCAATATATATATATATATATATATATACAGGGTAAATGAGCACAGACTTTTACATGACCCACCACTCACCACTTTATCTCATAACACTGATACATTTGAACACAATATATTGAAAAGACAAATAAAGAAAAATAAAGTAAATTCAGTTTTTGTAACTGTTGTTAAAAGTTAAAAATACATGCCATTTATATTATTTATACCAAAATTAATATGTACTAAAAAATGATAAGAAACATTTTCTATTTAGCAGGAAAGATAATAGAAAGAAAAAATAAGTTCATCAATGATATATCAAATGTTTTCAAATGTATTGAATAAGATATATATATATATATTTAAATCTATAGACATAGTAACAAATTTTGATGTTGCATACATTTTCAAATGAGATGAAATTACTATATTACAAAATAAGAATAAAATCTATTATAACTCTATATAGAAAATAAATAGAATGTCAGACTTATGTGAAAAGAATGTTTTTAATAACTTTAAATATAAATCTAAAAGAAAAAAGTATATGTAAATCTTAAAGAAAAAAAAAGTCCTTATAATCTAAAAGAAAAAATATATGAAATGTCTTTATAATCTAAAATAATATATATATATATTGTAAATATCGATAAATCTATCTATATTTTAAAAATCATTTGTTGTTATTAAAAAAAATCTCTTTGATTTGATGTTTATATATGAAGTATTATTATTGTTTATGGTTATTAGTTATAGTTATTGTTTGGAGTTATTATTTTATTTATTTGTTGATGGTACATCGTTGTGAATATTTAGCTATTATTATTATTATTATTATTATTATTATTATTATTATTATTATTATTATTATTATTATTATTAATGGTGAGATGTTTAATAGTAATACTTATATGTTCTAATTATTATAAATAAATAAAGACATATAAATTGTTGATTATAAAAAAAAGATTATTTATTTGTGGTGATTATTAAGAAAATGTAATATTATTTATGTCTATATATATATATTTTAAAAGCTGTCAAATAAATTTTCGATTTAATATTTTTTTTATATGATTAATATGTTTTTTTTTTTTTTGAATGTTAATTGTTTAAAAGAAAACATATGTAACAATGGTTTTTAAAACAGCATTTGCTGGCACGCGGAGAACAACAACAGCAACAAAAAGAAGCCATTATTATTAGGATAGTGATTAAACAAACAAAAGGATAAAAATTTGTTGTACTTTGTTTCTTTGAAATTGCCATTCTTAAGAATAGTGGAATAAGATAAATTTCTGTAATCAATACATAAATATGACTGGCTAATATATATATATGCGCCATTTTCTTTCATTTATTCCAAGGCAGTTTAAAAAGAAAAACTAAGCAAATTTCAACATATGAATTTCATCGCGTCTGAAGCCGAAATTTGATATAGCTATCTGGAATCATAAATGGTCAATCTAATAATAATCTGGAGGTAACTAAAAGTGATTAATACATTGGATTCAACATGTCAATTATTTTTTTTTTCAAGGAGAGAAATTTAAAAAGGAAAAATAAAGTATATATGTGCATTTGGAAACTGATAATTTTTTCTAACATGACATTTCTTCAATTCAATTTGGCTCTAGAATGCATTCTAATATTAAATGGATAAAGGAATAAAACAATGGAATAAGTTGACTTTTGAAAGAAAAATAAATGAGTGAACTTTGAAAGGTAGTAAATAATTTTATATGTATAAATGATATATAAATATATTTTTGAGATCGATATTTTTGTTTACTTTTATTTTTCATTATAAAAATATAACGTTTTTATAAATATTCAATTCAAGCGTCTTGTTTTCTAACAGCAAGAAACGTTTAACAGGTGTCAAAATTAACACTTAAGTAATTTAAAATCTTAAAGTATGGCTTATAAGTTTGGGTTGCATATGAGTTGTTATGTATATTTTAATAAGTAAATTTATATTCGCAAATTTTTATTATAAAAATTGTTTATTATTAATTTATGTATTTCCATTTTTTTAACTTCATATAATAATTCTTATGCAGACCAAAACAATAATGTATATATATTTGCTGTATATAATTTTTTATTTTTTTATTTATTTTGAATATCTGAAAAATATAAATATGGATTTGTATTTATATTAATACCTACCTGTTAAGCACAGATATGTCTTTATCTATTTAATATAAATACTTATTGTAAGTATATATGTATATTTATTATTTGGGTTTGTATTTAAAACCTATTTAAAACATTGATACTACCTAAAATTAAATCATAATATAGAAATTAAGGATGTACTATTTGTTTTATAGATAATGCCTTTGTAATTTATTAGAAAGCGTATTAATATTTTATTCTTATTTTTCTTTTAATGCCAGAGTCATTATGAAATTAATTGAATTCACAATTTAATAGAGGATAACTTCATATTTCACTTATTGTTTAGTCTTTAGGCCACTTACACATATTATTATTCATTGATATGTTTAGATATACATAAATTTACATAATAGATGTGTATATTGGATTTAATAGAATTCCCTTTGTTTTTGATATTTATATTTGATTAGTTAGTCATATCAACCTTGAAAATAAATTATAATGATAGATCTCATTGCTCTGTATGATTTTAAATTTATTTCATGTATACCTATTTGGAAAGGCATATAAACAATTTATTTAAATATAACTGGGATAATTTTGTCTTTCTTCATTTAAATCATACAATCTATTATATTAGGCTTTCTTAACAATTGGATTTATTTAGATTACATATATTCCATTACATTTTTCATCCAATGTTTGAAACATTATTTTCTTCTAACATATTGACGTTCCATTACATTTGATTTATAATATGTTTGATTTATAATATGTTTATATGATATATTGTCCATTACATTTGGCACCACAAACTGTGGGGCCTAGTTAATTGGTGGTATGGTATAATAAAGATATTTTCCATTACATTTGACACGACAACGTGGTCAGCATGATATGTTTATATACATATCGTATAGTTTCCATTACATTTGGCTTTCCCAATGTTTGGAGCCTTCTTTCTTCAATTTAAATGGAATGCAGCATTTACATTCCATTACATTTGATACCTCAAAGTTAGGAGCCTGGTTAACTAATGATTATTGTTGCAAAAGTTCATATGTTTATTTTCATTTGAGATCATATAAAGATACATTCCATTACAATATATATATTGTAACCGGACCCGCATACAACCATTTTATTACGTCAGCTGTAACAATTTTCTGATGAGCATGTTGTAGGAAGGAGCTATCAATTGACATTCCTAATGCAGATGTTAATGCCTCCTACAACAATATTTCCTGCTCATCAGAGGATGTAGTACGATAGAGACTGGAAACATCTAAATATTTCTATGTTTGGTTTCCCAAAAAGCGCCATTACAGTTCCGTCTCACTACAACCTGACTTGCCTTGGTCTAGTTATGTCAGACGTAGCTCAGAAGGCATGAGATTCTCATGAACAAGTGCTATAACTGATGAGTGATGCAATAGAACAAAACAGAATTGGACAACTGGATAACCAATTTAATTTTTAGTAACAACAAAAAAAAAAAAATTATTAAATAACAATTAATTTACAATTTCTAACGAAGTTCATTTATATCCACATGATAACTCATCTTCATTTTTATTTATGAAAGAGTTAGAAGTAGTTCTTTTTTTTATCAATAGTTCATTTACAAGTTCATTTATGAGAAGACGTTTGGAAACAGTCTAATTCAACAATAGTTCAATTTTGAATTTTTTTATGAGAAGCTTGGAAATATTCTAATTCAACAATAGTTCATTTTGAATTCATTTATGAGAAGAAGCCTGGAAATATTCTAATTCAACAATAGTTCATTTTGAATTCATTTATGAGAAGAAGCTTGGAAACATTCTAATTTAACAATAGTTCATTTTGAATTCATTTATGAGAAGAAGCTTGGAAACAGTCAAGCATTTATGGTTTATACAGCATTTCATTATTTTATGAATCATTATTGATTGGTAAACATTTAAACTTAGCAATTCTTGATTTGTGGAGCATTTATCATTTGGTAATCGAAGCATTTATAATTCAGTCAAATATAAAAGTATATTCATACACATAAACTCTGTTTGGCTTGTGGAGCATTTATCATTTAGTAATTGCAGCATTTATAATTTAGTCAAATATAAGAGTATATTCATACACATAAACTCTGTTTGGCTTGTGGAGCATTTATCATTTAGTAATTGCAGCATTTATAATTTAGTCAAATATAAGAGTATATTCATACACATAAACTCTATTTGGCTTGTGAAGCATTTATCATTTAGTAATTAAAGCATTTCTAATTTAGTCAAATATAGAGGTATATTCGTACACATAAACTCTGTTTGGCTTGTGGAGCATTTATCATTTAGTAATTGAAGCACTTCTAATCTAGTCAAATATAAAAGTATCTTCATACACATAAACTCTGTTTGGCTTGTGGAGCATTTATAATTTAGTCAAATATAAAATTATATTCATATACATAAACTCTGTTTGGCTTATGGAGCATTTATCATTTAGTAATTAAAGCATTTCTAATTTAGTCAAATATAAGGGTATATTTATACACATAAACTCTGTTTGGCTTGTAGAGCATTTATAATTTAGTAATTAAAGAATTTCTAATTTAGTCAAATATAAGGGTATATTCATACACATGAATTCTGTTTGGCTTGTGGAGCATTTCTAATCCATATAGTAAATACATTCAAATATTTTTATAAATAAATTTGCGTATAACTATTTCATAATTTCATTTTATAACGTATGATAAACATGTTCTAATATTTTATAAAAATAATTTTTATGTAGATATTTCATGATGTCAATTTATAATTTATGGTAAAAAATGTCTAAACATTCCTATAACATAATTACCTTCCAGTTTTGCAGTCTAGTTTACTCTAAAGAAGGCAGGTTATTTCATGTATGGAAAGTCATGGCATAGCGTGGAGAGAGTGAAGCCGCTAAATTACCCCATTGTTATTATAATTCCTCTAGTAAAGCTTTCTTTTTCCATTTTCACGTTTTGTTAAAGCTTTATTTTAATGTATCAAAAGAATTAAGTAATACACTTTTTTTTAAAAAAAAATTTAATATGTTCTGCTTCTCTGTGTAAGACGAGAGAAGAAAAAAAAAGAAAGTTCTTTTCTTCCGACGACGTGCCTGATTTGAATACTGCCTCAGTTTAACTCAAGTATCTTTTTTCTTTCTTTTTAATGATTGGATAATTAATTTCTTTTCTTTTTATTGAGACAGATAAAAAAAAATAAGATGACTTAACATTTTATTCAATTCCATCAATCACAAAATTAAAAATATGATTTTTTTTAAACAAATCACAGCTTTTATTTCATTCCCAATTAGACTGAATCACGCTAGACATTTTTAAATGGGGGGGGGTTATTGAATATTTATATGAGGAACAGCATATCTGTTTCATTACCCCTCACCAAATTTTGGGATGAAATCGCCTGGAAGTACGATTTCATTCCATATACTATACACATTATTTCTCAGTACTGCTTGGTTTTAGATATGCTGATGAATGGGCAAGATGAGCTGGAAAAGTGAATACATGAACCATAGACTCCAATGCCAGGATAAGTAGATGGCCAAGCACAAACTACCAGTACACACCGCCTTATGATGTCACGAGAAAATACCTCATTTTTAAGCACTACCTCTCTTGTACCTAGAAGTATCATCCAACCAAGAATAGGAGCCAGAGAAGAAAAAAAAAATTTGGCACTCAGCCAACCCTGCTCAGCTTCGGTGAGTCTTATGGGCTATCATTTGGCCTATCCATGAGACCAAGGCCTATACATGAGACCTATATATACGCACTGCTGGACTACTCTTAGAGCACAACATCCAGGTCTGGATAGTGCCGAGCATATACTTCGGAGCACCATAACACAATGCATCCAAGCAGCTCCGCTCAATCATCCACCATCTCAACATGAAAAACACAAGTTCATGCATCACTACGCCACACTCACAAACCCTTATTCATCAGCTATCTCTATTTTATTCTGAATCATAACTGCAACCTGGTTTGGGATACTGAGGGTCATGGTCAGTTCTCCAATAGTCCTCTTTTATATTATGAGGCGACATACTTCTAGATTGTTTTTTTTTTTAAAATTTATCAGGTTCAACATTACTGTGGTGTCTTGCTTCTTGTTCTTTTCTTTGCGGTTCAGTGGTTTTACCCACACTTCTTCACAGGTTATCATCACTGTTTGATTTTCTTATAACCCGGGTTTGGTAAGGGCTCTGCACGTTGCCTGTCGAATATCGTCTTTGCCTTTTCCATGGTGGTGTCTGATTTCTTTGGCGCTGATACCCTGGTGGTGGGTTGTTGTTGCTATATTGCCGAGGAGGCATTTTCCTTTTATATCTGATGGTTCCTATGTTAGGCTCATCATCTCTTCTATAGGGAGGTTTATTTTGTGGTTGCGTTGCTCCTCCTTCTTTGGTTGCTGAGGTACCACAGCTATCATAGGCTGTTAATAGTTCAGCAACCTGCTCGATGGATCGATGATCAGTTCCAATTAGCATCCTTTCTATATAATTTGGAAAGCTGTGTCGTATTAATCTAATGATCTGGAGTTCAGACAGAGGATCAGACGTCAAGGCTCTCAACCTGGCCACCTGTCTTCTGAAGAATGGTGTATAAAGCTCTCCAGGAGGACATTTCTCCTGGGACACCTTATATTTAATCCCCTCCTGACACTCATCGCTCCAGTAACAGTTCATTAGCGCCCCTTTAAATTTGTCAAAACTTGTAGGTTGGGCAAACAGTGAATCCCACCATGCCTGTGCTGTACCTTGGAGATGGCTACATGTGATTGCCATCTTTGCCTCTTCTGATAATACGTTAATAGTAAAATATCTCCAAGCGTTTTATATATTCTATCGGTGCTTCATTGCAGCTCCCAGAGAAAGTTCTGATTTTTAGGAATTGGTTCACAATTCCGGACATCTGGTTGGGTGGAGGGACTTCATGACTAGCTTGGCGATTTTCCTTTTGGCTTTCTTTTGGGATTGTTTCTGCCTCCTTTTGTCTAGGCAATATATTGCTATCTTTTATTTCCATCTTCCTCATCTGGGTGGTCAATATATCCACCTTCTCCTGCATGGATTCTTGAATTTTTATTATCTTTGTATCCATGGTCTCACATATTTAGGTCATTTTGACTTCTTGCTTTATTACTGAGCCTTTAACTTCATTCATGACATCTTCTTTTATTTTCAATATTTGATCATTTACTTGCCTAATTATTTGATCAAACTTTTTATTCTGATTTTCCACTGCTTCCATAATTTGTTTTTCTATTCTTTGGTTTACTTCTATTGCTTGCTTGTTATCTTCTCTCTGTTTATCCCTTTTTTGGTTATCTTCTTCTCTCTGTTTATCCCTTTTTTGGTTATCTTCTCTCTGTTTGATATCTTCTTCTCTTTGTTTGTCTCTTTTTTGGTTATCTTTTTCTCTCTGTTTATCCCTTTTTTGGTTATCTTCTTCTTTCTGTTTGATATCTTCTTTCTCAGGAGGATCCTCTATGCTTTCTGTATTCATCATTTTTTTTGATTTTGATCTGGTTTTCATCAATATTTTATTCTAGTTTAGTGGTATTTTTTTAATTTCAACTTTAATAAGCTTCTCTCTCCATCCACACCATGACTTTACTCCATCTTCTTTGAAATGTCTGTTTCATTTCTTATGCCATTCATTTTTGTGTTGTTCTTTTAGACTTTTATTTTTCCATTCTTCCTGAACAAATTACATCACTACATCATATGCACTGTTCATATCACAGAATCGTGATCTGCTTATGCCTATGAGTAGGCTAGCTAGATCGGAACTCACAGTAGGGCGGCAAATTAACCGGCCTATGAGTATGCTAGCCAGATAAGGCCTCACAGTAAGGTGGCAAATTAACCGGCCTATGAGTATGCTAGCCAGATAAGGCCTCACAGTAAAGTGGCAAATTAACCGGCCTATGATTATGCTAGCCAGATAAGGCCCCATGTTGGGCGCCAAATATAACCGGACCCGCATACAACCGTTTTATTACGTCAGCTGTAACAATTTTCTGATGAGCATGTTGTAGGAAGGAGCTATCAATTGATATTCCTAATGCAGATGTTAATGCCTCCTACAACAATATTTCCTGCTCATCAGAGGATGTAGTACGATAGAGACTGGAAACATCTAAATATTTCTCTGTTTGGTTTCCCAAAAAGTGCCATTAGAGTTCCATCTCACTACAACCTGACTTGCCTTGGTCTAGTTATGTCAGACGTAGCTCAGAAGGCATGAGATTTTCATGAACAAGTGCTATAACTGATGAGTGATGCAATAGAACAAAACAGAATTGGACAACTGGATAACCAATTTAATTTTTAGTAACAACAAAAAAAAAATTATTAAATAACAATTAATTTACAATTTCTAACGAAGTTCATTTCTATCCACATGATAACTCATCTTCATTTTTACTTATGAAAGAGTTAGAAGTAGTTCTTTTTTTTATCAATAGTTCATTTACAAGTTCATTTATGAGAAGACGTTTGGAAACAGTCTAATTCAACAATAGTTCAATTTTGAATTCCTTTATGAGAAGAAGCTTGGAAATATTCTAATTCAACAATAGTTCATTTTGAATTCATTTATGAGAAGAAGCCTGGAAATATTCTAATTCAACAATAGTTCATTTTGAATTCATTTATGAGAAGAAGCTTGGAAACATTCTAATTTAACAATAGTTCATTTTGAATTCCTTTATGAGAAGAATCTTGGAAACAGTCAAACATTCATTGTTTATACAGCATTTCATTATTTTATGAATCATTATTGATTGGTAAACATTTAAACTTAGCAATTCTTGATTTGTGGAGCATTTATCATTTGGTAACCGAAGCATTTATAATTCAGTCAAATATAAAAGTATATTCATACACATAAACTCTGTTTGGCTTGTGGAGCATTTATCATTTAGTAATTGCAGCATTTATAATTTAGTCAAATATAAGAGTATATTCATACACATAAACTCTGTTTGGCTTGTGGAGCATTTATCATTTAGTAATTGCAGCATTTATAATTTAGTCAAATATAAGAGTATATTCATACACATAAACTCTGTTTGGCTTGTGGAGCATTTATCATTTAGTAATTGCAGCATTTATAATTTAGTCAAATATAAGAGTATATTCATACACATAAACTCTATTTGGCTTGTGAAGCATTTATCATTTAGTAATTGCAGCATTTATAATTTAGTCATATATAAAAGTATATTCATATACATAAATTCTGTTTGGCTTGTGGAGCATTTATCATTTAGTAATTAAAGCATTTCTAATTTTCATCATTTAGTAATTAAAGCATTTCTAATTTAGTCAAATATAGAGGTATATTCGTACACCTAAACTGTTTGGCTTGTGGAGCATTTATCATTTAGTAATTGAAGCACTTCTAATCTAGTCAAATATAAAAGTATTTTCATACACATAAACTCTGTTTGGCTTGTGGAGCATTTATAATTTAGTCAAATATAAAATTATATTCATATACATAAACTCTGTTTGGCTTATGGAGCATTTATCATTTAGTAATTAAAGCATTTCTAATTTAGTCAAATATAAGGGTATATTTATACACATAAACTCTGTTTGGCTTGTAGAGCATTTATAATTTAGTAATTAAAGAATTTCTAATTTAGTCAAATATAAGGGTATATTCATACACATGAATTCTGTTTGGCTTGTGGAGCATTTCTAATCCATATAGTAAATACATTCAAATATTTTTATAAATAAATTTGCGTATAACTATTTCATAATTTCATTTTATAACGTATGATAAACATGTTCTAATATTTTATAAAAATAATTTTTATGTAGATGTTTCATGATGTCAATTTATAATTTATGGTAAAAAATGTCTAAACATTCCTATAACATAATTACCTTCCAGTTTTGCAGTCTAGTTTACTCTAAAGAAGGCAGGTTATTTCATGTATGGAAAGTCATGGCATAGCGTGGAGAGTGTGAAGCCGCTAAATTACCCCATTGTTATTATAATTCCTCTAGTAAAGCTTTCTTTTTCCATTTTCACGTTTTGTTAAAGCTTTATTTTAATGTATCAAAAGAATTAAGTAATACACTTTTTTTTTTTAAAAAAAAAATTTAATATGTTCTGCTTCTCTGTGTAAGACGAGAGAGAAAAAAAAAAAAAGTTCTTTTCTTCCGACGACGTGCCTGATTTGAATACTGCCTCAGTTTAACTCAAGTATCTTTTTTCTTTCTTTTTAATGATTGGATAATTAATTTCTTTTCTTTTTATTGAGACAGATAAAAAAAAATAAGATGACTTAACATTTTATTCAATTCCATCAATCACAAAATTAAAAATATGATTTTTTTTAAACAAATCACAGCTTTTATTTCATTCCCAATTAGACTGAATCACGCTAGACATTTTTAAATGGGGGGGGGGGGGTTATTGAATATTTATATGAGGAACAGCATATCTGTTTCAATATATA
>JAQFVV010007988.1:0-46670 GCA_028023455.1 Epiperipatus broadwayi
AAAGTGGAACTACAGTCAAGCGTTGTTAGCCAAGAGGTCATCGCACTTGCCTTGCAAGCAAGTAGTTGGTTGCAGACGAGTGTGGGTTCACGTCCCGGCCGATGTTATGACATATGAAAAAAAAAGTGGAACTACAGACTAAACTATAAGGCAAAAAAATGTATTAGGTAGTAAAATTATAGAAAAGAGAAATGGAATATAGTGGGTATCAAAATACCTAAAAATCAATAAACAGATGAACATATGACACCATAGAGTTGAAGAAATAAATGAAAATGTCATTTGGCAATTGAAGGGAAAATGAAAAGGGAATTAATAGTTACAGATATGGAAACAGATGAAGATATGTAGATAAATTAAGGATAGACAATAAGCAATAATGAATTTTAAAAAATAATGAATATTGAAGACAATATAATAAATGATATCAGACAATTCTTGGATTTAAAACATGTAAGATTATCAAAACAAATGTTTAATGGGATACACCAGAAAAGATAAAATAGGGTATCTACAGTGTACTTGGAGAGAAGGAATAAATAAGAAATTAGGAAAAGAAATTTTCAGAAAGATTTACATATATACAGAGAGATATAATGATCAAGCCATAGACTGAAAAATAAGTTTATAATGTTGCAGGATGTTTTAAACTACTAATAAATAGATGAAGCCTGTCCATTAAAGTAGGAGGATTTGCTATCTTAATATATATCTGAGCACTTGTAGCATATATGTGTAGAGATGGTAATCTGGACCAACTGATGATTGCTGGTTTAGCATGAAATACGGATATTGGTGATTATTTATCTTTTCGACATATGTGTGTTCAGGTGTATCAGTGTTATGAGATAGTGTGGAGAGTGGTGGGTCATGTGAAAGTCTGTGCTCGTACCCTGTCTATTACTAATAAATAGTAACAGTATTTTTTTCTTTTTTAGAAGATGCTCCAGCTACATATAGGTGAAATAAACCAAAAAGCTTCTATCAAGTATATGAAAAGCAGTAAGAATCTTTGCTCTGACTAAAGATTGCTTATAAGCAATACTTAAATGAATAATTAGAAACCAAGAAAAGAAATAATCCAAATAACAAATATATAACATGCAATGTAAAGTTTTATGATAAAATAAACATTATGTTATTAGCAGATATATTGATATGTAGACAATCATAAGATCAATTTTAAAAGGTTATTTTTGTTTTAAAATATCCATAGTTTTACAAATAGACAATCTAAGAGGCATACCCCCCCCCAACTTACTTCTTGCAACAAAACCTATGCTTCACTGCATTTTTTTGGTATTTTCAAGATCCACAAATGAAGGTAATGTTAATAATAATGATATGGATAAATACAATGGATAAGTAAAATATATGTTCACCTCTTAAACAAATGACTCTTGTACCAAGTGAAAGTTACTCAAGTTCTTATTTTACAAATTAAAAAGAAAATAATGATTCAGTTCATAGTCTCGGTCTCATAAATAAAATGGATAACTACTAGATTCCAAGTGACAAAATATTCCAATGCAAGCATTAGAGAGTGTAGTTCTTTTTATAATGAAAATATATTAGTGACTTAATGAAGATATTCATTCTGCGAAAGATAGGAGACTCATTATAAGTGTGCACTGAAGGTACTCAATTTCTAAAGTATGGGAAACATTTCATAGAGCACAATAATCAATTTGAAATATTTTATTCTGTATAAAAGCGATATATTATCTCTTACTTTTATGGTCTATGCTAATTTACCAAAAAAAAAAAAAAAAAAGTTTGTAAAAATGTACTCCAGTAAATCAATTTCAATGAACATAGGTGAAAGATTTAAATAAAATAATATTAATATTAATACTTATTCATACACAAAGAAAACATAGAAAATAATAGATAAAACATTAACACACCTTTGTTGCTCAGTACCCTTGTTAAACCAGCCTTTGACACGATAATAAACAACTCTAGAGATTATTAAGAATGTATTTTATGTTTCCTTAGTTTCTCTGTATATGAAGTAATATTATCTATCGATCCCTTTTGTTCATGGAAGAAAATGGTAATGTTGATGAAAAATGTTTCTGGTACCACAAATATTCTATAAGAATATCTAATTTAAAATATCTACCACTATTTAATTTGTCAAGTTTCTATTATCACATTAATTAAAAAATATAAAGTGAGAGCTTTTGTCAAATAATCTAATTTTGTCTCTCTGGTTTCTAGATGCATTTTTGCTTTAATCCTACAATTGTTTTGTTTTTTTTATTTTCATAACAACTGGAAAAGATAATAATTAGAGATCTAGCTCTAGCCATTGCATATATTTTTATAGCTATGTGATTTTTGATCTTATTACCTTTACCATTATGATCATTAGAACAAATTCTTATTGACCATTGTTAGAATAATGTAAATCATATCATTTGCTTTTTATTTCATAACAAAATTATTATAATACTCATTTTTTATTTATATTATGAAATATCAATATATATATATATGATGTGAATTTTATTTTTTGATAGTTTCTATGAGAAAATATATGACATATATAGTTAATAAATTATTTTCCTCTAAATTTTTACAATGTAACTTGACCTTATTTAAATCTTGAAACCTTTTTTTATTATTCAATAATTATATGTTAGAATATCATTTTTAATTTGTTATATTTCAGTGGCGATATTACCATAGATTTGTGTGCGTGTATGCGCTTGAGTGTATATGAATTTATGTGTATGTAAATGGAAGATTGATGGTCGTTTTAAAAAAGGCAATAGTCGTGACAGAAATGTCCATTGTATTAAAAAAAAACATAGCCGTACAAAATTAAAAAGCCGGAAGAAAATCTACCGTGCTAAAGGCTATGATAATCCATGTATATTTGCTTATATCTTGTTACATTTTCATTTACCATTGTCAAACTTCCTCCACTCACAACTTTGACCCCATCCATTTCAGATAAATACAATAATGATTTTTATTAATTATTTTCGAAACTAGAGATTATCTCTAGCACAGATATAAATTTTAAACCTGTTAAAGATTAATATATCTGATTTTTTTTTATCTTGCACACACACACGGAGTTATTCATTTTTCTCTTTCCCGTGTGTAATATCTTTATAGATATAATAAACATCTCCACACTTCCCATTCTTTTTAAATTTACATAAATAAAGATATAATAAAAGACAAATGACTCCCAAGATCTGCTGAACCAGCGCTCATCAGTTGCTTATATCTGTATTTGACACCTAAGTTGGTTTTTTAAAACCATTTGTAAAACTACAGATACATTTGAAAAGTGATTTTCTCATATCTCAAAATAATTTTCTCCTCTTTCAACAGCAAAGATAAAGGAAGATGTATTGTGGGCTCTCTCAAATTATGGACTTGAAATAGATTTGTATTTTGGTACATGATTACAGAAAAAAGAATAATGGCATGGAACATATTTCAAAAATGTAACTGAGAAATTTATCAGAAAATTGTAAAAATATAAGGAATTAATAAACCAGATTTTGAATACATATTAGGATTTAAGGTGTAATAGGCCCCTAAATATAAATTTATTAGACTCTCAATGTAAACGTTGTTGAGAAAGCTACAATGACCTATCTGATGAATCTGATGAAAGTTTTCAACAAAATATTCATATCTTGAAAATGTGGCACAATAAAAATGGCTGCTATATTCGATTATTTTTTTCCTGGTGCTTTTCTGAGAGAACAGAGATATTCCTGGCCAAAAAAAAAACGAATGAGATTTGATTGAAATGTGTACTTATTTTTTATATTTTTTGGTTGCTAGTAATTTTTAAAATACAAAGGTTATATGGGACAATAATGTTAAATAATATTAAAATTCATTTTAATTAAATATCTAAGGATTATGAATTCCAGGGTAAATATTTTATTAATCCAGTCATTGTATATTAGTATAACCCAGTAAAAAGGTAACTAGTTACCTTTCACACTGTATGCAGTAACACCTATAAATCAATGAATGCATTATTTAAGAACACTGAATTAGCTATTCACCAAAATTTTTAAAGAAATAGCATGTTTGAATAAAGATTAATCCTGCGAAATATGAGTGTTTTTTATATTTCAACTCTTGATGGAATAATATCCTAACACTAAATTTTATTTTAAATTAGACATAACTGATTTTGAAACATTTAAACTGTATAAGAAAGTGAAGACATGAGTCACAAAAATATTTTGAAGTTGCTTTCAAAATTTCGTGAGAATAAAGAATGCATTGAACAAATGATTAATAAAAGTATTAAACATATCATATTTTATACCCTAACTCATGACTGGACAGTTAATGCCTGATAATTTTTAAGGCTTTAATTTAAATATGATGTTTCAGGTAGCTTCAAGAAAGAAGTAAACATCTTTATTTGGGATAGACATTGTGTTATATAATGTGTATTATATTTAAATTAAAATCTTAAAATCATACCAAACATCAGCTCATTTTATTTAGAGAAAAACTGAATACATATCTATATTCTGACCTCATTGAAAAAATTAAAAGACTGAAGTAGAGTTGGGCTGGACATATTGCTAGAAGAGGTGATAATAGATGGACAACTGAAATCTTAAACTGGAATCCAAGAGATTGTAAAAGACCCAGAAAGAGACCACATGTGAGATGGATGGATGATATAAGAAAATTTGTAGGGGTGATGTGGAGAAGAGAAGCTAAAAATCAGAGAAGATGAATTGAACTTGGAGAGACCTTCGTCCTGCAGTGGATTGATAATGGTTGATGATGATGATGATTCTGCATATAAAGATTTATCAGATACACATTATCTTTTTTCAGAATAAAATGGAGAGTGAATTTTGATATGTTGGCATTCAATTTATTCTGCATCCAACTTCTATTTTTGAAAATTCTAATTTCATATATATGTTCAAGAATAAAACCAATTTGAATTCACTCCTTTAGATTATCTTTAAGATAATCTTTACCCTTATGCAAATACACATCCACACACACATAACATTACCATCATTTTGAACTCTTCTTACTTATTTCAGTACTGCATTTCCAAAGATTTTTTTCATTATCACTTCATTAAATTTCCATATCTACTTACTTTACATAATTTTTTTTTTCTATAAAATCTTTTGAAATTCAACTTGCTATTTTAATTGTCTACGGAAATATGCACGTTTTTAACTCAGCCAATTGCATCTCTATAAAACTTTTATATCTCATTGTATAGTCTTCAGTCTTTGTTTGACTATCTGTTAAAGATCCATGCTCACATATGCTAAGAAATTAGCTATTTTTAAAGCCCTTAAGCACATATATTTTTAATATCACTAATATTTTTATAAAAATATTAAACAATCCAGTTATGTTTAATTCCATGATTAATTTATCCATAAAAATGATTACTAGACCAATTCATTTAGTAATGAGAGATGCTATTCCTACTCCAGTGTAAAAAATAGACTGAAAATAATAACAACAATAATATTATTATTATAAAGATGGAACAAATCTCTAGACATGAGCTTATATTAATTTATATGCACTCGCCCATGAACATCAAATTGAAATGCAGAAGTTTACATTTATGCTTAGGGCTTACCTGTATATAAAAGCCAACCTTTTCTCACTGTGTGGAAATCAAGTCTTTAATCTATTGTGTGCCTGAATAATACACTGTTAATTGAATTGTACAAACCTATCCATTCTGTAGCAGGAGAAAGTTAGAATCCCATTTTAACTACCTGTGAAATTTACTGTAATAAATGAGATTCTATGTTTCACCTGCTACAGAATAAATTAGTTTGAACAATTCAATTAACAATTTATTATGCAGGCACACAATAGATTAAAGCCTTGATTTCAACATGGTGAGCAAAGGTTGGCTTATATAAGCATACACTTATAGTTTTTAAATTGATATTCATGGTGAAGTGCATGTAAATTTATAAAAACACTTAACCAGAGTTATGTTCCTTCTTTATACTAGTACATAAATAGTCTACACTATATAAATAATAGAATTATTTATTACAACAACAACAGCAGCAACAACATCAACCACAATAATAATAATGATGATAATGATAATAATAATAATAATAATAATAATAATAATAATAATAATAATAATAATAATAATAATAATAATAATAATAATAATAATAATAATAATAATAATAATAATAATAATAATAATAATAATAATAATAATAATAATAATAATAATAATAATAATAATAATAATAATAATAATCTTTTGCTTGAATGTAAAACTAATCTATGAATCACAAGTATTTCTACATATAGAATATTATAATTCATTATTCTGCTCATTTGAATTTTTGATGCTCAACGTTGTCTTTTCTGTAAAAGACAACAAACATTGTCTAATTATACTAATCTATTATATTTTAGTTATCCATTATATTTCACACTTAACCATATTTTCCCAGTAAAGCAATTAATATTGTCTGATTTAGAATGTCTTTGTGATAAAATTTATAACAAATGGTATCATCATCATGACTCTTGAAATCATCATGCCTCTTGTAATCATCATGCTTCTTGTAATAAAGCCTTAATCAAGTTCATAAAAAAATATTTTTAATAAGTTTTATTGCTCATAATAGTCAATCCACAACTTGTGCAAAAATTTATAGCAACAAGGAGTTACAGCATCAACACCATTACCCTTTTGATTATAATTTACTGACTGTATCAGAAAAATATATACTAATGTACTGGATGAAAAGAAACACTTCCTAATATAGTTTTCAAAAAAATATCCCTCCATTCATTAAACAAACTAATTTCTATACCAACACTTTTCTGTGCATTTTTTTTTCTATATGTCAAAGCATCGGCCAGGAATCGAACCCACGACAACTGCCTGCAAGCTAACTGCTTGCTTGCAAGGCGCTGCACTGACCTCTCAGCTTCCAATGCTTGAATTGGGAAATTGAAAGCCAGTAGAATAGCTAATGAAAAAAATAACATTATTATATTTTTGGAGTCAATGGCAACTTTTATAATTGGGAATATTAAACATTTTCTCCAGTGGGTTATTAATGATTGTAATGCAAGTACTTATTTCAACAATGGTGACGTATTTGCTATTTTGATGATATATCTAAAATTGGTATGAGAGTAATGATGCTAATTGAAATATCCAAGAACTCATAATTATCAACCACAGTTGCACTCATGAACCATATGTGTAATGCTTTATTATGTGACTTTTTAAACAATATCTTGTTTGCTGTTTATTATATTTTTATGAGACTGAACTTGTGGCATGCTATATATAAAAACTAATTATATCAATAATATTCCAGTATCATTTAAGTTTTAAAAGTATTGGTAAACCTAAATCCAATATCTAATATTAGATTGTGACTTTTTTTATTCTACTCAGACACAATTTAATTGTTTACTCAAAATACATGAACATTTATTACAAAGGCAACTATTTAAGATTTATAAATAATATGTAAACAAATTTTCAGTAACTACTACAGGAAAGATACTTTCCCCATCTCTTATAGGGTAATACTGAAGGAAAATACAAAACTCACAAAACTATTCAAACTGTAAATAGTATTTTTTCCATATCCATCTTCTAATTGAAATATCCAAGAACTCATAATTATCAACCACAGTTGCACTCATGAACCATATGTGTAATGTGATTTCAATTACCAGAGGAATAAAATATAGAAAACAACATAAAATAATATAATAGATATGAGTTTTGCAATAAAAAATTGTTAATGGGTTGATTTCTCAGGAAGCCAAGCCCCAGAACTGCAAATGCCAGATTTGATTTTGGGACCTCCGAATTCCAAGTCTACCAACTATGCCAAACCATGATTGTAAAAAAACATTTGTAAGCCACAGATGGTCCCCTTATAGAAAAACTACTGATATGTTATCCTGTTTATTTGATACTTTTCCTGCAGAATAATTTTTCATTTTTGTATGAATTCAAAATAGTATATAATTATGACTTTCCAATGAGTTCCATTTTACATCATGTCTTCTTGATGAAAACAATTACCATCCTGCACTTCTTTAAAACTACTTTGAGATAATTTTTATAACACAAACAAGGATTGTTTCAGGTTCATTATATATATATACATTAATGAAACTTAAATATATTCCAAACAACGGTAAACAATTTATAATATAATATAAATAAACCTCATAAAGAAATACTTTCGATTATATTCATAATCATTTTCAACTCAACTTTCAAAATGGAACCATTTTGAAAGTTGAGTTGAAAATGATTATGAATATAATCAAAAATATTTCTTTACGAGTTTTTATTTATATTATATTATAAATTGTTTACCGTTGTTTGGAATATATTTAAGTTTCGTTATTGTATTATTGATATTAGCGGACATTTATTTTGTTTTATTATATATATATTTCACATGTGGCATATTGAAGAATGGTTGATTAACCATGAATATAAGGAACATTCTTGAACAAACTTTTTTTAGTGTACTCATGTTTCATAAAAAGAGAACTTAGTGACTTTTCTATAAACTAAATTACATAAAATAATAGCACTTACTACAGCTAATTTTGTTATAGTTATTTCAATATAATAATTCGTCAATTGCTAAAGCAGAAAATCACTAATATAAATAAATATACAGAATTTGAACTCAGACTTTCAAGCCCTTTCACTATCTACCCTATCTCACACTACTGATACACATGACTACACACATGCAGAAAACATCAATAATCACCAATACATATTTCATGCTAAACCAGCACTCATCACATCTTAATATAAATAAAATAACTATTGCCAGGCGCTTTCAACTCATATAAGTCCTTATCAAGGCAGTAAGAAACTCCTATTTTTTCCTAAGTGATAAAGTCAATATTTCATTGCATTGGCCAGGAACAGATAAAAGAAAAACTGGTTAATTTTGAATTCATAGCACAAGATGAATTTTGTTTTAGATATGATTCTTTATTCTTGGGTTTTTATCGTGTGTTTCATGCATTAATATTGCAAAATTTTTGGACTACATATATGGCCTGTACTATTTTGGTGAACATAAAAAGTGGAATAAACTGTATCATCTTCCCTTGCTCTAATATTTATATATATATATATTGTTGAAGGTGATATTTAATATTTGTCTTAGTTTCCCCAATATATATTGCACTACAGTTTATTTGTGGGCAGATAAAAAACGCAAGACTAAAGAATCATATCTTATATAAAATTCATCTTGTACTATCAAAATTAACCAGTTTTCCGATTAGTTTTTCCTGGATAATGCAATGAAATGTTGAATTTATTGCTTAGGAGAAAATAGGAGTTTTTTACTGACTTGATAACGACTTGTATGACTTGTAAGCGCTTGACAATAGTTATTTTATTTATATTAATGATTCTCTGTTTTAGCAATTGACGAATTGTTATATTGTATTTTATAAATTGTATTAACAGAAGAGTTTTATTGATTTATTATTTATAGTTATTTCGCTATGGTAAATTACCCAATAATCTAACTTATTAAAAGCAGTACATTTAGAATACTTAATTTATCATAACATTTAAGACTACTTTCTGATTCTCAAATATCAACTCATACTTAATGTGATACTGAAATATCAATCAATAATTAAATGTTAAAATGTTTTTGTTTTATTCGGACTTGAATATCCGCTCCTAATATTGGCCGTGTTACGTTAGCAAATGACTTTTAAGTAAAGCTCAAACTTATATTGTTTGCTTCTAGTTAAACTTCGAATTTTACCCACACAAATAATAAAAAATTCATAAACGTAAAAAAAAAAAAACCAAAACACAAAAGTAATTGTAATAACAATCTTGAGTTGTTGGATTTTTTTCTTGTGGATATACTGTTTTAAACCACTAAACATCACATGATCACTATCTCATACTAGCACAATAATTGTTATTAAACAATTCAAAATACAGCAAAACTCTCCATATAGTAGTGCCATCTTGTGCTAAAAAGAGCAATCAATGGATGCTAGAAGGCTTGTGCATAAAATCCCTATCTAGTGCCTACTCATCCAATATCCCCAGACTAGTTTCTGGCTTGTGGCCTTCATCAGTGAGGAGCCTTGGATCTGAGAGCACTGCACCTAGATCTTAGGATCTAATGCAACCCTCCAGCACCCACCTTTTAACTCTATTTAACTACAAAACTATGAGAATGAAATTGAAAACACTATTAATATTTTCAATCCAAGCTCAATAGCTTATATAGTCGTATGGGTCTGAACTCAATTCAATACCCATACATTTTGGTGTCTTTGGCTCTTTAACAACCATAGCCACCACTATCCTATTAGGCAGGATTGGTGTTAAACCACTAAACATCACATGATCACTATCTCATACTATATAAGCTATTGAGCTTGGATTGAAAATATTAATAGTGTTTTCAATTTCATTCTCATAGTTTTGTAGTTAAATAGAGTTAAAAGGTGGGTGCTGGAGGGTTGCATTAGATCCTAAGATCTAGGTGCAGTGCTCTCAGATCCAAGGCTCCTCACTGATGAAGGCCACAAGCCAGAAACTAGTCTGGGGATATTGGATGAGTAGGCACTAGATAGGGATTTTATGCACAAGCCTTCTAGCATCCATTGATTGCTCTTTTTAGCACAAGATGGCACTACTATATGGAGAGTTTTGCTGTATTTTGATATACTGTTTTCTTTGTTAAAATTTTCTGTTTTAAATATAAATTCATCATTATTATTTTGACTTTTTGTTTGTTTTATTTTTTTAAAAATCAACAAATTGATTAAGTAAATTGAATCGAATTATGAATGTAAAACGCATAATTTTGTAAAAATAAATTATTTTCTCTATCTTTCGGCAACACTTTTACAAACATAATTACCCAAATTATTATTATTATCTAGACAAAAAAATGTAGTCGGACCAGAAAGTAGAAAATAAAACACAAATGTTAACATAAACATCGCTAAATAAAAAGTTTTTCTTGTAATATATCTATAATTATTAAAACTTTTCTGAGTGAGATTAATGTAGAATATAAAAATGTAATTTTCTCATAAAAATTAATTAACTTTTATTTTATAGCTAAATAAATAAATACAATCTTTATAATTGATACAGGTGAAAACCGTTAGTTTAAAAATCAAGTTTTAGAATAATAAGAGAAGAAAAAAAATAGTACACGTCATTCATATGTTAATTTAAGCTTTCTAACGTTACATTGAAACAAGCAAATTCCAGTTACATATGTGCGGGTATATTAAATACACTGGAAAGTTTCCATGTTTACATATAGATAAGTGGTTATTTTTTTAATTCAATAGTTTCAATATGTGTGGTATCCAATAAGCAAACCTTATAATATAATCAGGATATTATTTAAATCAGCAAAAAATGTTAAATTCCAAGCACACTTATATCAAAGTCTACATTAAATTGACTCACACCTGTTTTAAAACTTTATTATTTTTATTTCATTCGATATATATTATACACACATAATGTTCTTAAACATTTGCAATACAGACAAGGACAATCCACATTTGTACTGCCCTTTGATTTATTGTTCCTCTAACCGCATGCTTTTAAAAAATCTTTACTTTGCAGTGGATTAATTAAAACATGTTTATCTTACTATATATGCTGGATATATAGACTTACTATTCACGCTTTCAATATCCGATGATTTAATAAGTTATTCATAAAAAATCGACATTAGTAAATTAGAATTTAGAAATTTTACATGTGTATATATCTATATTATTGCAACATGAATAATCTCTCAGTTGTTTCAATCTTGCCTTGTGCATTCAGCCAATCATATAGTCTCTACCTCTCATGAATAATTTTTATAAATGCAGTTTTTTATTCAAGTAAGTGTGAACATTTTAAGAATAATATATTATGTTTGTGTATATGATAAACACAAAAAAGTTCTATAACCACAGAAGTGATTGATATTAATTGAGAGAATCATGGAATGAGTAATATATATTTATTATACTGTCCTGATAAAGATTTCAAATAATTAACATTAGTAAATTAAGTAATATTAAAATACAAATATAATGTATATACCTAATAAATGTAATTAAAGGGGATTTCAACACAAACTTTCAAGCTCCCTGCACTCAGCCACTCTATCCAACGCATCTAGGTTAAGTATATTCATTATACTTGTATTTCATTATTACATATTTAGCCTGTATTCTGCCCACCTCTCTTCTGTATACTTAAATGAACATATTAAAGTCCTACATATGAGGGTT
Source organism: Epiperipatus broadwayi (assembly GCA_028023455.1). Lineage (NCBI taxonomy): Eukaryota > Metazoa > Onychophora > Udeonychophora > Euonychophora > Peripatidae > Epiperipatus > Epiperipatus broadwayi. The sequence goes on from JAQFVV010007988.1 coordinate 12,316, forward strand.
CAGATTGACTTGAGGTCATCATGAGCATGACTATAATATTGACATCTCCAAGTGTTTTGAGCATTACATCATCAGATTTTTAGTGATATGGATGTCTGAAAAGTGGACAGTGGAGAGGATCGAAGCCTGTCATTAAAATATTAGATTTGCTATCTTAATATAAAACTGAGCACTGATTACATATATATATGTGTGGGGGGGGAGATGATGATCTGGCCCAACTGATGAGTGCTGGTTCAGTAAGAAATATGTACATTGGAGATCATTTATCTCTTTAACATACATATGATCATGTGTATCTTATATTGTATAAAGTGAATGAAAGTCTGTGTTGAGATTGCTTTAATTAGTACATTATGTTATGGGCTTACTTAAAATGTATTTTTGAAGGTAATATTATTTTTAAATGAAGCCTTTGTTATCAATTAACATTAAACTGATTAAAATAATGCTTTAGTTAAATTAATTTAAAATTTGGTTTCAAACCTTAATATCATATTTAGCAGTGTGAATCTACATAAATAGAAATTGAGTTGGGATGCTTGATGTGATCTCCCAAGCAGCTGATGTCATATTTGAATGATATAAATATGTGTCTTGTTAGTAATTGGTTAATTTATCATCAAACATTGTTATGTTTATAATAATAATAATAATAATAATAATAATAATAATAATAATAATAATAATAATAATAATAATAATAATAATAATAATAATAATAGTAATAATAATAATAATAATAATAATAATAATAATAATAATAATAATAATAATAATAATAATAATAATAATAATAATAAAATAATAATAATAATAATAATAATAATAATAGTAATAATAATAATAATAATAATAATTTTAATATTAATATAGTAATAGTAATAATAATAATAATAATAATAATAATAATAATAATAATAATAATAATAATAATAATAATAATAATAATAATAATAATAATAATAATAATAATAGAGCATGCATGATAAACAAAAACACTATTCATACACATACCTAACAAGTTACTTAACAAATGCTTTATTCATACACTCATTAATAGCTATCAGTTTTATTTAATAAGTACACAAATTATCAATTATATTCATTAGGTCAAAAAATAATTACATCTTTTTAATGTTTTAATTAATAGTAAAAATCAAATATAACTTTTTTAATATTAATATAGTAATTCTAAAAATATTTATTTCTTTTTTATGCAATGAATGTAATTTTTATAAACTTGTATCCAACGGTCTCATTTAAAAAATTTACTGATATGTTGTTGCCTTTTTTATATTAGCTACCCTTTTTACAGTTTTTAATAGTGTACTCATTTCTTTCAAGTCTGATTGGTCTTGAAAATCGTTTGATATTTTAAACCAATTTGCAAGTTATAATTTTAAAAATTAGAATTTCTCAAAGTTAGGAATATAAACAGTTAACTGAGTTTTCTTAATTATTTTAGTTAGCCTAAATTGTTTTTTTTACAGATATCTTTCATGTCATAAATTGATGATTCACATTGTGTTTTGAATCTATTAACATTACAACCTTGGAAAAAACATATTTTCTCTTAGTCAAAATATAATCCAATTTCCTGTATCTCCATTTTGAATGCTCTTTCTAATTTTATTTTCATTTAGAATTTTTCTCATAGAAACAATTCATAAAATATAGTTTTTTTTTCTTTTTTACATCTTCTTTCATTTCTATATCCACCACAAATTTACCTAAAGACCTTTTCATCTTTCAATCGTTTACAAATATTAGCATTGAAATTTTCCAGGGCAACATTAATGTGTGTTTTGTTCTGAGCCAAATAATTTTGAGACTTTAAAATATTTCTGGATCTGATCAAAAGCACATGTTGAGACACAAACCTGAATTATCTGCATGTGGTCTTATCCATTAATGAGAATAACTAACCTTGTCCCTTTGTCTCAAGTTTCAATAATCTCTGCACTGTAGTTCATACAACTTTTATTTATAATGAAATATATGCAATTCCAATATTGGCGCCTTTATGGTAATATATATGTCTACTTTTTGAATCAATTATCTTTTTTTTTCCCTTTTCTTCTAATTTTACAAAGAAAAACAATACAATACTCAATAATAGATCGCGCTTTTTCCAATTTATGTAACCTTCCTACACTTCAAAATGATCTGCAGTCATAAGTATCTGAATAAACGTTTGTCATCCAGTGAATTCTTAGTATTCTCTGCCTTTAGTTGCTAACCACTGTTTGGGGGAGGGGGGTTTTACTTTACAGCATTTTAAGAATAATAACCATAATTTAGCTTTGTTTGTCATAACTATAGGAAAAATTTATTCATGCATCCATTCATTCTGTCTTCAAAAAAAAAAATCCAACTGATATTTGGTTAAGAAGTATCACATAAAAAATATATCATGTTGTTTTTTGAGATTAAACTGAGATGTAGAAAGTCAGTAAAGTGTGTTTGTGAGTAGTCCATCTGCAATGAAAAGAACATTTAGAATGAACATTATGAATTTGTACTTTTGGCTCTATCAAAAACCTCAAAGAGAAATTAATGGTTTTCTTTCAATTAACAAAAAATTCAGTTTTGCAGCATAATCAATATATGTTACGGAATAAGATTTCTAATCTATTATCTGTTATAATTTAGATATGAACCATTATAAGACATGAATGTTGATACATTTATAAATTAAAAACTAGAGGATGTGTATGAATAAATGCTAAAGCATTTATATTCCAAAATCATAACTTTCACTATTGTGACATACAAATCAAGATAGACTATTATTTCTGTGAAGACGTTCACATGGTTCCAATTTCCAGCTCATCTGATGAAGTGAACTTGATTCCATTTCCATGAAATACATTAATTTAAAAAGGTGCGGAAAAATTTAACATTGCATAACAAATTATGAGTTAATTACAGTCTAGACAGGATAACACATCAAATCTAAGAGATATGATTGTTTTTACATTTGTATTTATATCATTTACTGTTAAATCGTTTTTAATAATCTTTCTAGCAACTGCAAAAAAACTTGGGATTAATATCTTCACTGATTATATGCATAAAATGTCAATAAGAACACATATTTCTATTACATTCTTATAAAACATAGACACATTTGTCTATAACATATAGTGAAAAATAAAGATAAAAACAAATAGTTTATGTTTCAATTGTTGGAATGTGTTTCAGATTTTATGTGTTGTTTTTATTACTCCAAAGTTTGAAACTTGCATCAGAAAATATAAGATTTCTGCATTTTGTAGTCAGTAGAAGTCGAATCATTGTATTTAAATAATTGTAAAGTATTTAGAAATGTTTTTTTTTTAATTATCAATTATATAATACCTAAATATTTGAGTAGTCTATTATTATGTAATTTCATTTCTACTTTCTTAAAAATATTAAGATTCCAAAATAAATTAAGAAAGATGTCAAATATTCCATTTCTAGTTTAAATAATAACGACCATCTTTTTTGTTTTGAAGTTAAAATACTACCATTAGCCTTTGAACTTTGATATCATGATATTTTAAACTTGTAAAGAATTTATATTTTTATCAAGATATTTTAAGACATAAGACAAAATATTTATAATCTAAAAAAAAATCTATATTTAAAATAATGATATTTTAAAAACTAAGATAAAATATTTTGAATTATAAAATAACTTTGTAATTTAACAATTATATTTAGTCCTAGTATTGTCTACAAGAAGACTGTACTCTGGTATTTTAAAAATTCATGTTACATGGCGCCTATTTATGTAACCTTTGATTATTCAGGTAGCCATTGATGCTTTTTTTAGGTTACAATATATATATAATGCCTTTCCAACCTTGTATTCAAATTTTTAGTTTTACTCATACAACCAAATACTGATAAACAGCTTTTCAGATTTTAGCACTTCTGTATCTATTACATTGTTACTCCAATGCAAAATAATATATATATTGTTATCAGTACCCCTTATATCCCTCCAGTACCAATTGCACACTGTGAGGCTTAATCTGAATCCAGGACCCATGATATTAGCATTATTTATTAATCACTAGATTAATAAATATTAAAGTATTAATATTGAACAAACCATTAATTGCAACACACATTTAAAACCCCAACTTATTTATATTATAAATACATATTTCAATTAAATTATAAGATATACACGGTAACTAACCTTTAGCAATTATTACCTTATTAAGTGGGTTATAACTCCAATACAATATAACAATACATGATAAATAAGATCGGATAAAATGAACACAATCAAGAAATAAAAATTAATAAACAATAGACGTAAATGATAATCATGAATTTGCTTTATTAGGAACAATGTGACTTCTCCAAAGTAAGAAAAAAAAACTTTTCTTATTTGCTGAATATTCTACAAAAACTTAGGTAGAGGATTCGAAATTACAATTCAAAGAGAAACATCAGCCAAGTTTGAGTAGAAATACTAGTAAAAACCAATATTTGAATATCCAAGAAATCAAGAACAAGCATATAAAATTAAAGTTAATCAACTAAGGAATTCGAAATTGAACTTTCACAAATAAATTCAGATCATTCCAATTTCCAAAGTGTTAGTAATTCTAAGTTATAGATCTTAATATTTAGATTCAAGGATATATAATAATACAAAAAATATTGATATTACTTCACTCAAAATCAGTCATTAAAGAAATATGCAAAGAATGATAAAGATAAGTATGCACTGCTAAGTGCAAAAGTGAAATTGGGGAAAGAAAGTCATCACTCAGACTATAATTTGTCAGAACTGGGATGGAAATGACTTAGCACTTTACACCTATGCTATGAAACATCAAGTTGATTCTTAGTGAATGGATCCTAGAACTCTCAACTTGAAAGCATAAATTCCAAGGTCATAAAGTTTAACTGACCTAATGGATGTTCTAGAACAACCATCTACACCTGAAATGGATTAGCAAGGATTGCTGGAATGATTCACTAGGACATTTATTTTATAAACTTTAAATTTAAATTTAGGTTGAAGTCATCAACTTTATGTATTTGTATGTGTGATTTTTTTCTTTACATGATGAAAAAGTATTATAGCCCATAATGTAAGCAAAATAAAATATAGTTTATGATGAGCGCTTAATTGCGTACTAATTTGATCATCATCAGAGGAGAAAGGTAAGATTTTATTTAATACTTATTTAGTCCAAACTTTTATATACTTGTACCACATATATATTTTTATTTGTGTGTTTATATTAATAGTTGTGTTAAATGTTTTTGGTATATTTGACTAACTATTTCTGTTACAAATGGACTTCCTTGTCTATATTATAATTACCATATCATAACAGAGGAATCCCACATCACCACAATGACATATAGGAATCTAATTTACAAAGTTAAGTTAAATAAAATGAATGATGAGTTCCAATATGATTGTGATAATCATAAACCTAATATAAATTTCATTTATTGTAATAGGGACATCCAATGGTTATTCCTTGTGGAGATCAGGGTTTGGAATAATAGTTAAAATCAATTATAAGCAAATGTTTTATAATTTTGTTATAAATTATTTTTGTTAAAAATATTAATCGCTGTAAATATAGTTATTAAATATATTCAAATGGTAAATTAAAACTCTTGGTATAATTTTCTATAGTCAACTATCAATGAGTTGTATCTTCTCCCATATTTATCAATATTTGTGTCCATTTACACATAAGTTTATATTCACATCTACCATTAAACACCTACACAGGTTTACATCTATCTGTATTTTAAGTGATACTAATATAGTCTGCCTAGATAATCATGCAGAGTCTCTATGAGCTCAAATTCAGGATAACAGAAATGAAATACGGCATGGATGAAAGGAGTTAAGAATGTATTTTATATTTAGTTGTTTCTTGATCCCTTCTCTCCTGGGAATGAAATCAATGTGTATATGGTGTATATAGGTACAATGATCAAAGAGATACATTGTTATTTATTATGATAATCCAGCTAATCTATTTTCATATCAGGTTAAAGCCCGTTCCATTACATATGGCACAGCCAATCATTGGGCATTGAAACACATAAATAATACTATTCTCTCTCTATATATATATATATAATGAGCATGCTAGTAGCTCTAAACAAGTTCTTATATATATATATTTAATGTTTTCAAGGTTATGTGATGTAGATAATACAATGTTTTTGGGTGCGAACCGTGTATTATTTTGCATTACAATCCGATATTTCGACGGACTAGCAACCGCCATTATCAAGGTTAACTTTTGAAAAAACAAAGATCTAACGAGATTGTTCTTTCAAAAGTTAACCTTGATAATGGCGGTTGCTAGTCCGTCGAAATATCGGATTGTAATGCATAATAATACACGGTTCGTACCCAAAAACATTGTATTATATATATATATATTAGCAGTTGTAGAAATATTTTAAACTAGAATTAAATTTATTTCATCCTAATTGTAAACACTGCCTCATTTGTACACAACTAAATCTGACTTTCATGGGATTATCCATTTTTTACTCTTTTTAATGATTTTGCAAATAAAGAAACGTATGTCACATATTGGTAATTAAAATAAATGAAACACTTTCCTAATATAATAAGTAAATGTTCACATTTGACTAATCAACGCTATTCTGTTCATAAAATTTTTCAGTGTTCCTGTATTTACTACGTTGCTGTACCAATGCAACATAACAATTTTCCTTAGTTGCTCCAGGTGTGCATTAATGAGATTATAATTATATGTGAATTGTGAAAGCTTTCTTGCTTGTCTAGAAAATCTTCTAATTCTGATGTACTTAAGGACAGCTAGTGAAATGGTTATTTTACTTTTGCACAACAATCTAACGATGCTGAAAACATTATTAGTAGTATTTGATGCATAACAATCTAACCATGCGGAATCTAACCATGCGGAATCTAACCATGCGGAAATATTATTAATACCCTTTAGTTTATTGATCCAAGTCAAAAATTATATATTAAGAAAAGTCAATTAATTACCCCAACACAAAATAATAGTCACATTTAAATAACTTTAATTTTTGTAAAGATAATTTATTGCCTCATGCTCATAAAAGTATAACATTTTACTATCCTTAATAAAGACTGCATAGTATCATATGGATAGGTGTTTGGACTGCATTGTATCATGTCGATAGGTGTTTGATAAATCAAAATTAACATGAAACATTTATTTTCTAAATGTTCATTAATGAATATATAATTTGAATAAATATATATATATCCTGAGCTTGTTTATGATCAGAAAAAATGTCAATGTTGACTGGATCAGAGTTAAACACTAATTCATGGGCATAGTAAACATATCCATTAACCATTATCTCAAGTTTTCCTTAAACTTTTGTTTACTGCTATGTATTAAGTAATTAATTGAAATATTAAAGTAGAATGATGAAAGATAATAAAATGATAAATTACACCAATGATAATTTGGTTATCATAATCCCCTTTTTTCAATCCACCCATCTTAAAATAAGTAAACGTGATATAAACATAACACACAGATAAGCAGTATTCATCTTTTTTTTTTTTAATTTAAAATTTAATTTCACTACCAATTATTGAAACAATTCACTTAAATAAACAATAGCAAAGTAATTATAGAGAAAATATTGTAGACTATTATTAAATTGCAATCTAGAGGGCGTTGTCTCTTTCGTGTTATTATTCATGAAATTAAACTGACTGTGATGAAATGCCATTTATAAATATATGTAAGACATTACATATACAAAATCAAAGTATTAGATAAATAATTTAGTCCGTGTGAATGTGTTTAATAGTAACAGAAAAATTGATCCAACAGTGAATGATAAAATGCAATCTAAAAATAGGTAATTGTAAATATTAGAACATTTATCTGGATGGAAAAGTGCTATAGATGAGTTTAAAATGTTTAGCACTTATAAATTAAATTATAAGAATCTTTTCTGTGTAAGGGCTTTGTCCCAATTTATATTTAAATATGCAATTAAAAGGTTTATATTAATCTTTATTAGTCCTAACTTGTAGTTTCTTATTTACCATTTGCAGAAAGGAGTTTGCTACTAACCAAAAGGAGATCCTTTGATTCCTCTTGGAGGCCTTAAAGGAACTGAGCAGGGCAAATTCCTAATGTCCACTCCATATGTTGTTGTCATTGCAGCTGTTATTACTATGTGATTATTCATATAGTATACGAACATGGATGGGCTGCTCACCAACACGCATTAGCCAGCATGGTGAGTTTATTGGCTTTTTACCTCCGAGTTTAAGAATTTTTTTTCCAATATATACAATCATGATAGACAAAAATGAATTATGGCCCTTATTTCCGGGAGGCTGTAAAGTCACCAACCAAGGCAGTGGTTGGTGGCTGAAGGCGGAGGATGCTAAGAATCCCCTGATTGCAGACTCAGGCTGCCATCACTTTCAAGTGAAGGAAGATTGCAAGAGTTAGAAGAAGAACTGTCTTATATTAAATGGGACATCATTGGACTTTGTGAAGTTAGAAGAAAAGATGAAGAAACAATTGATTTAAAAAGTGGACATATACTCTACTATAAAGGCACAAATATTGGAAATACAAATGAAGTAGGATTCATTATAAATAAAAAATGGAAGAATAAAATTGTGGAGATTGATGGTGTATTGGACAGAGTGGCAAGATTAGTTTTACAACTTAATAGCAGATATCAAATGCAGATAATTTAAGTTTATGCCCCAACAAGTTCTCATAGTGATGAAGTTATAGAAGATTTTTATATGGATGTACAAAAGGTTTTTGATCAGAGTAAACAACATTTTAAAATTGTTATGGGAGACATTAATGCTAGACTTGGTAAACAAATGAAAGATGAAAATGCTGTAGGTAATTTTGGTTATGGTAATAGAAATGAGAGAGGACATAGACTTGTAGAGTTTTCAGAAAAAAAAAAACTTTATATTATGAATTTTTTTTTTTTTTTTTTTTGAGAAAAATGTTAAAAGCAAATGGACATGGAAGCATCCAAATGAAGGTACAGCAGAATTGGATTATATTTTGACTAACAGAAAATACATATTTCAAGATTGTAATGTTCTTAATAAATTTAACACAGGAAGTGATCATCGATTAATAAGATGTAAGATACATGTTAATGCAAAATACAAAAATTATTAAGGAAAACAATATTTACAGATGATATGAAACAATCTAATGAATTTAAATTAGAACTTACAAATCGGTTTCAAGTAATAGTAGATTTTGAACATGATTTAGATTTAAATGACATTAATAGGAAAATAACTGATACACTTTTAAAAACTGCAACAAAGATAGCTGGTAGAAAAAAGCAGCAATTGACCAATAAAATTTCTACTGAGACTAGAGAATTTATGAAGAAAAGAAGGAATATGAGGATATACAACAATGATGCATTAAAAAAGATTGAATATCTCACATTTTGTAAAATGGTGCAGAAAAGAGTTGAAAATGATATAAGAAAATATAATTGTGAACTAGCAAGGAAAGCTGTAGAAGAGAATAAAAGTCTAAAGAGTGTAAAACAACAGTGCCTCCTATTCCTATTATATCTTCCGAATTGCCCAGAATTTTGAATGAGGAAGTGAGACATGCAATTAAATTTATGAAGAAAGGGAAGACTCCAGGTAATGATGGAATTATAATTGATATATTAAAAGAAGCAGGTGAAGAAATAGGATTTTTTTAGCAAAGTTATATACCAAATGTCTAAATGATAAAGATGTACCAGATGATTGGAAGAATGTGGTATTAATATTAATATTTAAAAAAGGTGATAAAGAAGATATTAGAAATTACAGACCTATCAGTTTTTTATCAGTTTTATAAAAAAAAATTCTAAGATAATTACAACTCGTCTACAGAAAACACTAGATTTCCACCAACCAAGAGAACAGACTGGATTTAAAAGTGGTTTTAGTACAGTAGATCATATCCAGGTATTGAGAGAAGTTATAGAAAGAACAATTGAATATGAGTTACCATTATGCTTAGGATTTGTAGATTATGAAAAGTCATTTGATCCTTTAAACATTTTTTCAGTGATTAAAACATTGGATCATCAAGGTGTAGATCCAGAATATTGTCATATTTTAAAGAATATTTATAAAAATGCAACAGCAACAATTAGATTACATAATGATAGTAGGAAAATCAACATTGAAATGGGTGTAAGACAGGGTGCCTCCACATCTCCAAAACCTTTTACAGCAGTGTTGCAAGAAGTATTTTGTGGATTAAAATGGGAAACTAAAGGAGTGAAAGTAAATGGAGATTATTTAAGTCATTTAGATTTTGCAGAATTGTTTTTGCAAATAATGCTTTAGAGCTACAGGAAATGTTGCAGGAGTTATCAGATGAAAGTAGGAAAGTAAGACTAAAGATAAATGTTAAAAAGACTAAAGTAATGTTTAATAGATTTTCTCAAAATATGAAAATAAAGATTGATTATGATGAGTTAACAAATACCTTGGTCAGATTATTAATGCAGATGGAAATATAATGGATGAAATTAATCATAGAATTAAACTTGGATGGAGTGCTTTTTGTAGAAATAACTTGATACTAAAAGGAAATATGCCTATGTGTTTGAAAAGAACGTGTTTTTAATAAATGTGTTTTGCCAATTCTTACTTATGGATCTGAGACTCGGACACTTAATAGAAGAGCAATACACAGACTTCAGACCACCCAAAGAAGTATGGAGAGATACATGTTGGGAGTAACAAGAAGAGATCGAAAACACAATGTATGGGTAAGACAACAAACAGGTGTTACTGACCTCATTGAAAAAATTAAAAGTCTGAAGTGGAGTTGTGCTGGACATATTGCTAGAAGAGATGATAATAGATGGACAATTGAAATTTTAAACTGGATTCCAAGAGATTGTAAAAGACCCAGAAAAAGACCACATGTGAGATGATTGGATGGAATAAGAAAGTGTGCAGGGGTATTGTGGAAAAGAGAAGCTAAAGATAGGAAAAGATGGATTGAACTTGGAGAAACCTTCATCCTGCAGTGGATTGATAATGTTTGATGATGATGATGATGATGATGATGATGATGATGATCTCTTAATATAATTTCATTTAATTCATCATACTAATAATGAGAATATAAACACTATTACCTCCTGTTGTTTTAATAAGAATAAAAATCATATGCCGTGAACTTAACTATATGACAGCTTATGCGTCTGAGTGACGTCATTGATTCAATAATCATCTGATGAACAGAATTCATTTTGTATCCTTTCATTTCCTCAAATGTTTTATGAATTTGTAGAGGAAAGGAAGTTCTAAGTATATCTAAAAGATAATGTCCATGGAAGTTTGATGGATCAAGTTGGAAATTATTTATTTATTCTACTTATGTAAATGTCTTTAATAAAGAAACAAAAAACGATATATTTAGCCTTAACTGAATTTTATAATATGCAGTATTTATTTAAAATAAAGAATGTCCAGGTTGAGGTTGCAGGAGGTTTGATCCTAGTAAATCAAATGGTAATAATTTGATATTAACGAATAATGAAAAATTAATGAAAATATTTGCATAAGATTATTTGTCCAACTGAAAAGGTCTTGTTCAATATGAAGTTAATCATGTGACTCATTAATTTTTTGCAGTTATGTTTATTTATATGTCCAAAATTTTGTGATGGAAAAGTTTTAAATATATCTAAAAACAGAAAAATTAGAATAAATCTGGACTAAATAGTTATTAAAACAGGCAGACACTCACTATACGTATTGCCACACAGCAAGATAGAGTAATTAATGGATGTCATAAGGCTTATGCATAAAATCCCCATCTAGTGCCTATTCATCCAATATCCCCAGGCTAGTTTCTGGCTTGTGGCCTTCATCAGTGAGGAGCCTTGGATCTGAGAGTACTGCACCTAGATCTTAGGATCTAATGCAACCCTCCAGCAGCTACCGTTTTATCTCCACGTAACTGCAAAACTATGAGAATGAAATTGAAAACACTTTAATATTTTCAATCCAAGCCCATCAGCTTATACAGTCATATAGGTCTGAACTCGTTTCAGTAACCATACACTTTGGTGTCTTTGGTTCTTTAATAACCATAGCCACTGATATCCTATTAGGCAGGATTGGTTTTTAAGCCAATAAACATCACATGATCACCATTTCTTATGCTTGCTTATAACTGTGGGTGTGATATTTTGGTTATGTTTAATAAAACAGATATATTATTATTTAAATGTATTTACAGTTTATAATTGGACTAAGAATTATATAATAAACTCTAGCCTAATATAGAATTAGTAGTAATCATAAATATAGTTACTTATAATGGATGATCTTAAAAGTGTAGGGACAATAAATTTTACTTTTCCCAGTCGAATTGCTGCAATTTACATAACAATAGAACAGCAGGACTGAAAATATATTTGGCGTTATGCTTACAACTAATTAGTTGCTACTTATAATATATGCTTGTTGAATAGATATGTATATTATTCTGATACTCATTTATTTGCCAAATCATCAAGAAACCAAATGTATTCTATCAGAAGCCACCAAATCACATAGCAACTCATTTATGCACAAATCTATATAGTTATGTAGATAGGTGCGCCTGTGTTCTAAAGCATAAGCTGAGTGAAAATTTAACTCTTATTACCTTAATAATATAAACGAAACCAAAAAGAGTTTCTGTAATGTTCAGACAAAAAATAATGCTTTGTACTGGTTAAAAGAATTAATAATTTCAAGTTAATTAAAAACTTGGATACCCAAGTCAACAATAGCCCAGTTAGCCCACATGATTTTTTATAATGGCTTCTCAATTATAATAGTGTAAATTCTGGTATAAACCACATCATTAGTGGCCTAGTTAGCCTTCATGAATTTCTTATAATGGCTTTCTGATTTATAATAACATAAATCATCATCATCATCATCATCAACCATTATCAATCCACTGCAGGATGAAGGTCTCTCCAAGTTCAATCCATTTTTTCCTATCTTTAGCTTCTCTTCTCCACACACCCCTGCACACTTTCTTATTTCATCCATCCATCTCACATGTGGTCTCTTTCTGGGTCTTTTACAATCTCTTGGAATCCAGTTTAAAATTTTAACTGTCCATCTATTATCATCTCTTCTAGCACTAAATAACATAAATACTGATATGAAATGCATAATGAACAATAAACAAGACCCTTTTTAGCAATCAAAATCAGTCGGAAATGGAAGTGAGATTAGATATTTTTGGAAGCATAAAACAATAATCATGATTTAATGTATCCCAACACATTAATCCAGTAATCTCATATTTGGGAAACATTTATCTTCAAGGATATGAACAAAGGCATTTACAACTATATCAAAATATAAAAATACTACTGGAAAATAGAATACATGCTACTTAATTAATGCAATGTATTATTCTATGTAAACCATAATATATTTATTTGAATTTATAATACCTTTTGACTTTCAATAGAATTAATTATATGAGTACATTCTATTCATATTACTTCTCAATTGGTTTTTAACTTCATTATTGAATATTTATTTACAATTACAGCCTATAAATTTGAAATAACACCAACTATAGTGATTAAAAGCATTTTGCTAATAGTCAAGGGTGCAACTTAAGAGAAAAGTCTATCAAGAATTAAACAACTGAAGGAATGTTTTTAGCCCTGAATTTGCTACTACAAGCAAGATTTTCAGTGTTTAGAAACCTCATACAATAGTGAGTCGCTGAGTTGTGTTTAAGAATATTTGGTAATAGTATAAATACTGAACTCCACTGCTTGATGGTGTTGTTTTTCACACAACGCACATCAATATACCATTTTAGCAGCCTAACTTATGGCTAATACTACAACAGTGCTGTTTAGAGCCATAATAGACTGCCTAGAGGATAATGTATCCTACGATTAGATAACGAAATACTATGCCCATCAAACGGTAGAATTCAGTATTCATACTATTACCGAATATTTTAATACAAACATTTTGTTAATTAATTAAGTAATTTATAACATTTTGAATGCTTATAACAGAAAAGCTATGTATTTATTAAACAATTTTACTCATTGAGAAAGTTATTGACCACCAAGATCAGACTCATAGCTTTTACAGTATATAATATCAAACCTCCACTCTTTTATACTTTTAGAAAAATATATTTATTAATTTTGATAACAGTTTTGACTGTTCCCAGCAGTCTTCATCAGATCTTATCTCTCACTTCTCTACTTCCTCCATTTTTCTATCCCATCTCATAGCTTTTCTGTTCTATGCATTCAAAACATTTATTTATAAATTACAAAAAGTACAAGAAAAGTAATAAACCTTTGGAAATTAGTTGAGTAAATATGTGTGCATCATTATTTGCAATTATTCAAAACAAGTGTGCTTGACTTTTGATTAAAGATAAAGAAAAAATATAATTAATGCATTTATTCATTATTTTTTTAGTATATTGAATATTTACTATATTGAATATTTAGTATATTGCCAAAGCATGAAACCATGGTCAGGGATTTGGGGAGGGGTTCCTGACAGAGATATTTTAAGTGCTGGCTCTGGCTAAGAATTTATCATAAAGCTTGTAGATGAATTGGCAATCCTCACTGTTTATAACTTACAAGCTTAAGAGATAGGGTCATGTGATCTATGAATTGATCTATGACTCTTATTTTGACTATTTATAGTCTCTGCCAAAAGTCTTATGCAATTTTATATTGCTATGACTACTAATATATGGTATGGCTGGAGATCTATCAGCCCCATATAGCTATTTGAGTTGGATAGCTGGGTTTGAAGACATGTAGATGTCTGAAAATTTCAGATTTTCCACTCAATAGATAACTTTTAGCTAAGTGCTTAGCTTTGGGTTGGTATTTTTAGATCTAGTGTCTGAACCTACCCTGACACCTCTCTGAGGATTGCCAAAGCATGAAACCATGGTCGGGGGTTTGGGGAGGGGTTCCTGACAGAGATATTTTAAGTGCTGGCTCTGGCTAAGCATTTATTATAAAGCTTGTAGAGGAATTGGCAATCCTCACTGTTTATAACTTACAAGCTTAAGAGATAGGATCATGTGATCTATGAATTGATCTATGACTCTTATTTTGACTATTTATTTACTATAGTAAATACAGGTATTTGAACTTAGGATTTTCAGTCTAAATTTATCTTTCACTCACACACATGTAAAAAAGATAAATGATTGTCCAATATATGTATTTTGAGCAAAGCCAACACTCATCAGTTGGGCCAGATCACAATCTCCCACAATATGCAATCAGTGCTCAGTTTATATTAAGATAGCAATTCTTCAAACTTTAATGGACAGGCTTTAATCTTCTCACCCTTTCAACAATTCGACCATCCATTTCATCGAAAACCGATGATGGGATGCTCAAAGCTTTTGGTAGATTTGATATTGTAGTCGTACCCATGTAGAGATTATGCTAATCTAACCCCTTATTCTCACTCTATTACATATCCATTTACATTAATAGGAGATGGATAGGCTAGACTTATATGTTATTGGAATTGTGGTGAATTTAATTAGAAAATATCATGGCTGTGCAAAGCAATGTGCAGAAGATGGCTGGTGCATTGTAAGATATATAAAAATCAGGGCCATATTCAAACCTAAGTGATTGGATTGGGGAAAAATGAAAGAATAATAATAATTGAGTTAGTTGTAGGTGTTAATAATATTTTTAATTTCCAATATGTTTCACTATCGTGTTGCCCCAACTGTGAAATTAATAAATCAATATTTTATCAAATTATTACAACTTAATTTACAAGAGTTAAATTAGTTGCATCATTTTTTGACCCCATCTATTTATGAAATATGCATTAATAATTATTATGAATGGGTTTTAGACTGGAGATTATTATGTCATTACTAGACCATATATAAAATGTAAATGCCAATTGAAGATTAATATGTCTGCTTTTTAATCAAACTTAAACATTTTTAAGATTAATATAATATAGCGGAGCAATGTCATATGTGGGGGTTTTTTCTTTAAAAAAAAAAAATATTGAAAGTTACGCCTATAGATTAAA
This sequence comes from Epiperipatus broadwayi, assembly GCA_028023455.1. Taxonomy (NCBI): domain Eukaryota; kingdom Metazoa; phylum Onychophora; class Udeonychophora; order Euonychophora; family Peripatidae; genus Epiperipatus; species Epiperipatus broadwayi. Next base: position 28,436 of record JAQFVV010007988.1, read on the forward strand.
GTTATTCAACTTTTTTGAAGTTTTGCGTAATTTTATTTTTAAATTAAGCATCAAAGAAAAAGAATATATAATACTGTTACAAATATAGTTTCTTATTTCATTTCAGCAATATTAAATCTTCTTAACCCTGAAAACTATTTCTGGCTATCGGTCTCTGAACTATGATTCAGTTTCCTTTGTTACTCTAATTTCGTTTACATGACCCTGAAAACCCTATAATAACCTTTAGGCATAATTTTATTATTTAAAAATAATCCATATCACGCCATTTCCAAAAAAAGTGTGATATATTAAAATGGGAAATTTACAGTATTTTTAGCTTAATTAAAAAAGTGAATGGCCTACGATAAATTATCTAGGTTAAATGCTTTCACGGAGTTATTAATTTTATTGAAAAATACATTATAGATTATTGAGAAATAATTTTAAAAAGAAAAGTTTTCAAATTTTTAATAACAAACACACATATATATTTATTATTCTTAATGCAATTTAACTGCTGTCACATTTAGATAAGTTAATTTATTACATATGTTAAAAAAAGATATAACAAACCCTCCCATTTCCTTCTTCGCCTTCGTGATATATCGTTTTCTACATTTATAAAATAATTTATATAACTATTAAATTTTATCCTATAAAAACTTTTCTATTTAGTTTTTATTTAGTGTATTGTAAAGAGGATAGAAGAGTATTTGGTCGGAAAATTAATGCATCTGAATAAATTCTGACTATAGTTTGAACTCAGACTTCTGAACAAAGATGTTAGTACATCGGCCTGCTTTACTCTGTAAGAATTTCTAACAATTTTTAATACCTCAAACAAACTTGCACATATTTCTTTAGTTAACTAGCTCTTAGTAAACTCAACAATAATCCATTATTTTGTTCAGGTTTTAATATATAAACAACAGAATCCTATCTGTTACTGTCTAGGAGTAACTTTAAATTGTAGCTTAAGTATTTTCTTCATTTATTTATGTTTAAATCTAAACTAATTTCTAAAAAATATTTTTGAAAGCTGATTGGCATTATTTGGGTTTATAATGAAATACGTGCACCTTAACAATAGCATATTCTTATGGTAAATATGTGCTCTACTTGGAGAAAAAATGGTGTCAACATTAACCTTCTGGAAATGCAATTACATGACATCAGAAATATAGGAATCTCATATCTATTTTTTACATCACCAGTTATAAAAGAGTAGTTGCCTCACATAAAATATATAAATAGCTGTTGTGTAAATTGAACTTGCGAATAACAGAAGACATAATTTAATCACCTAATACGCCATCTTAAATTAACATATTACTATGAATTTTCAACCAAGAATCAAGTCAATAATCAAAGAATTATGGCATAATTTTTTTTTTTGAATCCAAACAATTTATTTTCCAGATTCTACAGTAGATTCATTTGATTTAATCTTCCTAAACCTTATTGGAACCTAATTAACAGATTTACAATGTGATATATTTTGTATCCATTTGTTTCTTAAATGGAATTTAGGAGGTACTCATTTATATAGAAGTGGACAAATATAAGCCATAGATTAATAGTTAATAACTGTTAAATCTGTGACCACAATGGCAGGATTGAAAGATTCAATAAGACCAATAAATATTTCATCTCCTTGTTGGTATGCATAATTTCATTAATGATAATTTAGCAATAGTTACATTATCCAAAAAGCCTTAGACATTAACAAAATAAATTGTTTATTAATAAACAAGTATGTTGCAGACTGAAATGAATGAACATGTTTTCAAAGACTAAAATAAAAATTACCCCACCCTGATACAGATGCATCTACAGCTTAACATTATTCTTTAAAATGAAACTACTCTGGCCAAGTGGATGTATTTCTATACTCTAAAGTCATTATGCTATTTGAGTCTTTTTTCTTGCAATGATGGATTTCTAACATTCATTAACGTGCTTTATTAAATCTTTCTCTATACTTAAACTTTTAGCCAAAGCCATAAAACAATGATTAGTCCTAATTATTAGAATACCCAAATTAACATTTGAATAGACTATTTAATACACACTTCAAGATAAGCATTCTAATGTATTATTTCAAAAGCATTTATTGTAAGCATTACTAATCAATGGATAATAAATGTTAGACTTAACTTCAGAATCATTCTTTGAAAACGTGTAACCTAAGTATATAATATATTAATGTCAACCAAATCCATAAATACTATTCCTTTTCCAAAATACTAATGTTTTTATAACAGTTATTAAATTAAATCATTGTTATACCTAATTATTCAAGTAAGTTGACTTAGATTCTAAAACATCAAGATGGTTATCATTTTCAAACACTAGAATGTATAATAAAATTAAATTAAATATAATTTCTGGATATACATTACTCAGTTAACAAAATAATTAAAAGGTTTATTCATTTGGAGTTCAAATAATTTTTAACTATCTAATGTGAGAAGAGAAGCCATAATTTAAAGATATTCAGCTCCTAATACTGAAACTCTATCCCTGAATTAACACATGCAGGATTGAATAACTGAAAGGCTTATTACTGGTGATTTTATATGAGGCTTGAGTTCCAGAGAAGACACAAGTGAAACATGATCTGTGAGTTTTGAATACTAGTACCTCATCTATTATGGAAATAAATCATTCAGGTCCAGATTCAATTTTGTCTTCCCAGTAATGAAGCCAGATACTAGCTTAAAGATTTGATTGAAATAAAATCTGGCATTTATTGAATACTTATTATTACAGTCAATAGTTTTATTGGATTATAAATAGACTAATATATTTTGTAATTAATGTAAATCCCATAATATTCAATAAAATTTTAGGTCATAATTTATGAAAATAAACAGTGAATTCTTCTTAGAAAAGTCATTAAATAACATCATTTTTTGCTCATGGTTAAGAATTATGCATTTTTGCTTAAAACCATTTAAACCATAATTTTCACTTTATAACACCATATTAGGTGTTTAATATTTTACAATGTAGCCTAAATTCTGTGAAGTATAATTATTTTCCAAACTACACCTGGATATCCATACAATAATTCCACTATGGAATCAAATTGGTACATTCTTCAGGTAACATTATCATGACATCTTTGAAAATATTGTATATACTATGGGATCAAACTGATAATAAAATGCTATTACATGCTTCAGTTAAGATTTCTTGCATTTCAATAATTGAATCATAAACATGGTATGGATTTTAAAATTATGATAATTTTCTCACAATATTCATGGTTTGTGGCCTAAAAGTTAATATATATTACATTCATGCATTAAACCATAAATCTTTTTGTGCTAGTAATAGTGAAAATATTATTTCATTTAGTTAGAGCATTGATTATGTTCCTTATATTCTTATGGTTTTTTTTTTTATATTATTGATAATACTATTTTTGTTTCAGCAGAAATATAAGAAACTGCAAATTTGTGACATTACCACATTTATTAATGGTTTATTTTTACATATTTTGTCTGTTTTATGATCTTTATCACTTTTATGACTATCTATATTGAACACCCATGCAGAGCTCAACCAATATTTTATATTTCATCATTTTGTTTATTATTTCCTTTTTGCTTCATGCCTTAAAAAATTAATATCAGATTTCTATCCTTTAAATAAAAAAATAGTTATTTTTAGACAATAAACAATCTAAATATGCAAAATTATTCAAGTCTTTTCCTTATAACATTTGGAAAGTTTATGTCCTATGCTACTCCTTTCTGACAGGTATTGATTTTCCCATCTATCTATCTATTTATCTATCTATAAATATACCTACCTATCTATGTATCTGTTCATCTATCTATCTATCTATCTATCTATCAATATATCTATCTATCTATCTATCTATCTATCTATCTATCTATCTATCTATTTATCTATCTATCTATCTATCTATCTATCTATCTATCTATCTATCTATCTATCTATCTATCTATCTATCTATCTATCTATCTATCCATCTATCTATATGTAAGTATCATTCTCATATAAATGATTTTATTTATGTCACAGATTAGGCAATCAAAAAATGTAACTGATATAACTAAACAATGCCAGAAAGTAAGTAAGGGCTCATTCCTTATTCTACAATATTATTATTAAACCACACATTAGATTAGCAAAAAGTATATGGATTAATGATTAAGGAGGAAAATCTTCATCATGTGTATTTGGACCTAAATCTATTAGCTATATCAATTAACTAATTTTAGTAGTGCAAATCCAATAGATAAGATTATAACAATCAGAGTTACTAAAGATTGATACATCCATAAGATGTCAATGAATCTATAAATCAATAAATATAATTTAGTGAATATATAATTCAAGAATTAGATATCTGTAACTTAATACAAATGTAAATTGAGGAAAAGATTAATCAATACCTTAATGGATATGTCAGTTGAGGAATAAGTGAATCAATACCCCATAAAAGAAAAACAAATGATGTACTTATTGATAATTATATACAACTTTATTAGCATTATAACATAAATAATATATTTTAATAATCATAAAATTCAAAATCCATTATATATTACAATCTACTTTGACTCTATAACAATTTTCTAAAATTTTTATCTTATTTTTTAAAAATGATTTCCTAACATATGATCACACAAAACAGTGATTAACATTATACCATCTTTCACATTAATGTTCAGACAAAAATATATCTCAATGTTTGACTATTCAAACGTCAAGAGACATGATGTTATAAGTGAAAGATTTTTTCAAATTATACCTATCTTTAGAACAATTAAAACTTTTCTATAAGGTCACTTATATAGGTTCAAAAAATGTAAATATTAAATATACATGTATGATTAATTTAATAAACTTGTTTGTACTGATTAAAATAAAACCTAATTACTTGTCATGAATCTTAATTTTATAATATATAAGATGTTTGAACTCAGACTTTCACATGAAGCTCAATTATCCACGCTATCTCATATTGCTGGCACACTTGATCACACACATGCCGAAAAGATAAATAATTACCTATAACGTATTTCGTGCTAAACCAGAACTCGTCAGTTGGTCCAGATTATCATCTCCATACATACATACGATCAATGCTCAGCTTATGTTAAGATAGCCAATCTTCATACTTTAATGGACAGGCTTCAATCCACTCCACAATTTTTCAGCCCACCATTTCATAGAAAATTTGAGGATGGAACGTTCAAATCCCATATTATTTTAAATTTTGGAAGATAAAACATTTCTAGTAGACTTTTTTTTTTCAATTGAAAGTTAAACAAGAATTCACTTTATTATATCAACGTTTATTAATTCAGCTGACATCTTTTGACATACATTCAGCTACAGTTTTTTATGTCCTCTGTAAAATTCCAACAGTGATAATAATAATGATGTTTTCACATTTATTATCTTTAGATGGTTTCCAACTATTTTTAATTTTATTCGATTCTTTTTTTTTTCATATATGTATCAAAATAGAGATGGTTTTGAATTACTTAGAATAGTATGAACACAGCGGTCTCAATCATTAGTATTTTGCACCCTCTCCCCTTTTACTCTGAATAATTCTCAGCCTCCTGCATAAATAAGATTAAAATTTAGATGAAAGTAACCGAATCAATGGAAATTTAAATTCAATTGGCAACCCTAAGTATCGCTACCGATGTAGTGCAGCCACACAGTATTATTACGTGATATACCTTTTACATGAATGATAGTGGTAGATACCGAAGAGTCTCGAACTTTTGAGATTAAAAATATACAACTATGAAAGCAGTGCTTCTTCTATTGACACTCTTTCTACCAAGCTACAGTGCCTTAAGGGAGTCCATCCGACAGTTTAAGAAACACAGTAGTAATACATGTTAAAGAAATTATATATTTTTCTTTTTTCTAATCGTCATTTGTTTTATTCCTAATCATGCAGATATTAATCAAAAAGGATCCATGTCTTCCCTTTGTGATAATGTATTCACAGATTGGAAAGTTATTAAGTTATCTGACATAATAATATTGATCTGACCGAAGTAAAGAAAATTTTATCTGGTTACTAACCAACAACATTTTCTTTTGTTTATAAAAAAAATTTTTTGAAAAAAAAATGTATTATCCAATACATTAATACATTGTACAGGCTTAAACCTGCATCTTGCCAGTACTTCAGATTTGCTTGTATATAAGCATTTGAGTCGTAGGAATAAGAGGATTCCTTTTATTCCTGTATAAATACTATATCTTGTATTGGTGAGAAAGTATTCATTTATTATTAACACTCCCAAAGCGTATGCACAATTAGTGTAAAAGTCTGATATTTGAATGTATACAATTATAAACATACGCTATATAAAATAAATGCTTATTTACATATGATTAAGTTTCAGTTGGAGTGACGGTTAGTAAATTCTAGACAATTTCACCCACGTCATTCATTCAGACATCGCATATAGTAATTTAAAGTGATGGTTCCATCCTCACACTTTACTTGCCAGTACTTCAGATTTGCTCATATATAAGCATTTGAGTCATAGGAATAAGAGGATTCCTGTTATTCCTGCATAAATACTATATCTTGTATTGGTGAGAAAGTATTCATTTATTATTAACACTCGCAAAGCGTATGCACAATTTAGCTTAAAAGGCTGATATTTGAATGTATATGTAATATATGCAGGATTCGAACTCAGACTTTCACATGATCCACTACTCTCAGTGCCATCTCATATTGCTGACTCCCCTGAACACACACATGTTAAAAAGATAAATAATCACCAATATTCGTATTTCATGCTAAACCAGCAATCATCAGTTGGATAATCACTTTTTATTTTTTTATATTCAAGCAAAATATTTTTAAAATTAAGATGCATATTTTTTTTTACTTTATTTTTATTAATATTTCATTTGCGCTTACTTTTATACTTGCATTCATTCTGAGTTTGAACCTATATCTATCTAATATCTTTTAAAAATTATTTTAACTATTTTAATATTAACTAAATTAAACGTTATATAAACAAATCATTCCTTACTGTTTTTCTTTATACAATTTAATACTATGAATAAGCACTCACTCGTCACTTTTTTAATCCAGCTATATATTAAGCTATTTTATCAATCTATCTATGTGACTGTGTGACTGTTTATTTACCTATATTTTTATGTGATTGTCTATTCATTTATTTATCTGTTTATTTTTCTGACTGTCAGTTGTTTATCTATTTATTATCTATCTATATATTATCTATTCATATATCTATTATTTTATTTATCTAAATTTTACCTACCTACCTATTTATCAATTTACAGGTACATTTATAAATTTATTTTGATTTTCTATCTAATCTATATGTCTTTTTATCTGTCTATTCATCCATTGATTTATCTGTTCCTTTTCCTAACCTGCCTCTATCTTTCTATTTTATTAATTAACCAATTTATACCTCTATCTGTCTGTTAATCTACCTATCTATCTATTAATCTTACAATATATATATATATATATGTAAAGTTATGCAAGCTAATCACACATCAAAAACAAAATACACTTTATATTCTACATGTATCTTTAATTTCTTTCTCAATAATTTTCATTTAATCTTTACAAATGAATTGAGCCAATTATTAATTTTAATTATCAACCATTCAATTAAAAGAAGAAAAAACTTTCTACCGTTATCTCATTAATGAAAACATTTTTTCCTTGAGCAATATGGTGCAATGACCAAATAATAGATGTATTTATAAAAACAAAAACAAAAAAAGCATTTGTACGTGTTGATTTGTGTATATGAATTAGACAGAATAATTGGAATATATATACTATTTTATTACTATTGTACGTCATTATTAATTACGTGATATTTTATACATTACAAATTAAAATACCTAAGTGTTTTGACGAGTAGCGTTATAGGTTTTTGTTTTTTTTAACAAGTATAATAAAAACATAGGATAGCGGATTTTTAAAAACTTGGATAATAAAATTGAGCTGATTACACAAAATACTTAAGTAAAATTTAAATAAGTAATTTTAAGGTGTACAAATTTCACTTGTCCTGTATAATGCCTGGATGTCTTTTGTACATTGAGGCTAAATAATTCTAGTTTTGTTTAGTACCATGAATAGGACTGGAAATAATTGAGCCTAATCACACGATTATAATTCTCTGTTTTCTAATTATTCTACTTTTTTGGGCAGAAAATTTAATATATATTTATGTATAGACATGTGTATTATATAATTAAAAAGTTTGTTAAAAAGATGTCGATTTTCTATTTATTACACTCGTCAATTTTTATACATAAATATAATGTTTTTATCACATTGTGTATTGTAGCATTGTGAGAGTCCAAACTGTCACCCCTGATAATTGATCATCATATGACTTCCTGAGAAAATTAGCAAGTGATAGAATTATAAATATAATTTCTAGACCAAATCTTAATCTATCTTTTCTGTTATGCAGATTTTATAATAGTGTCTTGCAAAATTAATTGTTTTAACACACTACTCTTTAATTTAATTGATTTATATTATTGGAATATTTTGTGTTATATTAATATAAATTAATATAAATTTCACCAAAATTTATGGCACAGCACCAAATTGAGGTGGTTAAATAAATTGTGCTAAAAGATTAGAAAATAGTGGCAGGCTGTCATAATCAAATGTTACTGTTTATAATTAGTCTTTATTATATAAATACTCTTTCTGCATATGAACTGAGAGCAGATTAGTTACATATATAAATATGAACATCTTATGCATTAGTATCAGTTTAAATTCAACTATTGAGAATGGAATTTATAGCAATATTTTATATGATGTCCATAGCTTACTCAAGCTTACACATACATGGGTTTGGAGAGATAATTATCAGAATTATTTTTATGGCATTCTGTATAGATATTATGTGATTATACAAGATAAAGAGTTGCTGCAAGAAAATGGTCTAAGAAAGGGGTAAATATTATACTGACTTTGCGTTCAAAAGTAATTATCTTCCTGTCAAAAACCATATCACGTAAGTAACTAATTTATTTTCAGAAACATTTCATGCAATTCAAAGGATAAAACTTTATTACAAATAAAAATTGTATCATTTACAAATGGACATGTGGGTGTGGCCGCGGATATATAGGTGAATCGAGGTGCACGTTGGAAAAAAGAACAAAGGAACACTTATTGTTATTTAAAAGGGTTCAAAATACAAAATAAAATTTTAAAAATAATGATATTTTATCAGCTTCTGTCTTTTATGACCATAATAAATCATGTATATATGGTTTCGATTTTAATTATAACAACGTAAAAATATTGGAAATTGAAAGAAATTATAATAAAAGGAAAATTAAAGAGGTGATGTTGATATGTAAATACAAGCAACATTTGGTTAATAGGCAAGCAGCAAACATTAAGATCACAGAATTATGGGAAAGTTGACATCATAGAATTATGGGAAAGCTGACATTTTAAATGTGATAGTTGACAAAGCCACAAGTTGGTGTTGAAAGTGCTCCTAAATGACGGTTATACATATATTTTTTATAAGCTTTTAAATACTGTATTTTTAAATATTTATTTATAAATTTGCATATATTATTTTGAAGAAATACAGATATTGATTTATAATATTATATATATATATATATATAAAAAAAAAAAAAAAAAAAATATATATAATATTCACAAATAAGATAAAAACATTCTACTAATATACAAGATTATCATTTAGTTGAATGGGTGAATTGGTCAATCAAATAATAACTGATGTACTAAAAAAGAAAAGTCAGATATTAATAAATTCCAAATGAAAACTCAAGTCATTCTTTTTATATAAAACAAATGATCTAAGCTTTATTCCAAGATTGTGATTTTAAATTTTTATAATAGCACAAATATATATATATATATGGAAAACAAAAACTATTTTGTTTTTCAAATATTCATTTTTTAAATATAAATCAAATAAAAGTAAATACTGATAATAAACATAACTTGCAGTTTATATTTTACATAGGAATTGTATAAAACTGTTGTGAAATTAAATCAGTAAACAAATAAATCAATAAATTAATGAAATCTTATTAAATTAATAATTTATGTTATAGATATATTTATTTAAAGTTGGATCAACAAACAGGATGATACAGAAGACAATATCAAAAGCTTCTTTCCACTATGCTATAAGGATTTATTCACTTTACTTCATTTTAAACCATGTATTTTATTAGGAACATCAACTACTTGGGCTTCTTATTAATATAAGGCTTATACACTAGCCTAAATAGTTCAACATTTATTCCATAACTTTATTAACATAGGGCTTACTAAACCTAGCACAATATATATAAACATATCATATCATCTGAGCCCTTATGTATAAGCAAAACATATATATAACAAGACAACTTCTAAATACAAATGTGGGATATTAATATATAACTTCAATATTTAATACTATAAATTGACCCAATCCTTTCAAAATACATCTAATAATAATACAATTAAAATAATTGAAGAGTTAAGACAATTATTAAATAATGATATAATTTGGTAAATACAAATTCTATAAAAATTTATATATTTATATACAACTCCTATGCAATTAAGTGTAATTTATTGTTTTCTGATCTAAATGGATACATGCCATTTATTATTTAATATATATGTATGTAAAATGTGAATTAAATAGAACCCTTTAATGACATTAAAATAAAATATATATTACTACAATCATTATTTTACCTTGGCATTTAACAATATATTTGCGCAATTTAAGATATATATTTTTTTTTAAATATTAAATAAACAAATATATATATATATATTAAAAATTGACTTTCATTATTATTAATAAGTTTAAACTTTCAAAAAGAAACTTATAGATTAGTTTTAAATATCACAATTATATATACTTTTATAAAGATATATTTTAAAATGTTATAAAAAATAATAGACGTATAAAACAAAAAAAAAAAAATGACAAATTTTAATTACCATTTAATTTCTTTTAATGACTCTTCAGGTGTTTTTTTCTTTGTTTTGTCCATCCCAAAGTAGATTGAAATAACTTTAAAATATGTATACATATTATCAATGAATTTATAGATTTTTCTGTTATTGGAGCAATTTATTCTGGGCATTCTCTTTATATTCAACTATAGGAATAATTAAATTTGACTATTACTTAGGATCATAAAAAAAAACTTAAAGTTAAAAAAAATATATAGTTATTTTTTTAAATCTATTTACGAATGCAGGTTTAGTTTCAGGCTGCATACTTTACTGAACTTAAATAATGAAATAAGACAGACAAAAGGGCTGAAATTATCTCAGATAATAAAATGTACTTAGCCAAACATTTTTAATGTTATATCTTGATCTAGGAATTATTATAGTGAAATCCACAGGAAAAATTTGGGGAATAGACAAAATAAAGCTACAACTTCTTTCTTCTTCTGTTTTATTAATTAATAGTGGTGATTATGTTCTGGGTTTCCATAATAATATTTGTCCCATTGTTATAATTCACATGCTAACTTAAAAATCTTTAACACTGCTGATTATTGATTTAAAATTTTTTTTAAAAAAATAACAAAACAAAATAATGTCAATAAAAAAAATATTACATTGAACATTTTATCTAAATTAATCATTTTCTATTGGGCAAATCAATGGTCATAATTCCCAATAATCTCTTGAAAATTAATATATATTGAGGAAATAATCAGATATGAATAATCAACAAATATACTCACTGAAAGGGAACAATAATTGTGCCATGGGGAAAATGAATTGCAGTAATAAACAAAAGGACATAAATAAACACCATCAATCTGCAGGGAAGGATAAAGAAAAGAATAGTAAATCTCTTGGAAACAGTTAAGTATATATATTTAAGATTCAATACAACTAAATTAGGAATAGCTGAAAAGTGTTCATTATCATTCCGGCTACACATAAAATCCTAATGACAATATGGGATAGGAGAACTATTTACTCTGAGCCATACCAGCAGGAATGTCAGTTTTTATAAAGTTTTAATTGAAAATGTTGCATGACACATATATTTTGATTAAAATAATAAGTTTGCCTTATAATATATATATATATATGGAAATATATGTCATCTAGAATAAATAAGGCAAGTCATAAATATTTTTTTTTGGTATCACTAAACAAAGAACAAAAGGAAGGATTATTATTGCAATAACCCAAATACCTCGCCGAATCTTAGGATTAGCAGAATCTTCAGAGAAAGGAGAAAATAAAAGTTATAATAAGTTTATGCAGTGTGAAACAACCCAGAATACTAAGAGATTTAAAGTTGTTATTATATTTTTAGCTGAGGATTTAAAAGAGAACTTGTTTCTAATGTTGGCATTTATACATTTTAATCTATGAGTTATTAGTACAATAGGGGGAGACTAAATCATTTAATAAGGAATTAATTCAAGTGTTATATTAATAGTTATTTAATAATTAGGTTGAGATTAAATATTATTAATCATTTAAATAAACAAATATGCTCAATACCCCAGTATGAAAGGTATAATAAGGTATTTAACATGAGATATATGCAATCCAGAGGGCAAGGTGTGTTTACATGTGCGAATGGATAAACAAAAAACGATATTTTCTTATGTGAAATATAAAAGTATTAATTTTGTTTGCTTATCAACCTCCAGAATTATAACAACCTTTTCTCAATTGTTTTTGTATTGTTACTTATTTACCAAATATATAACCTTAGTACTATTATTATTTTAGAGGTTGAAATAAGAGACCATGAATTGAAAAAAAAACAAGAGATTGATTGTTTAATAAACTGGATGTGTAATATGTAGGCACATACATAGGGGTAAATATCTTGACATACAATGGGAGATTGTTAGTTTTGTTTAATTATAATACTCCAAAGATTAATTTTCTATTGTTATTGTTATTATAATATATGTGTATATAATTTTGTTATAAGTTATTTTAAATTAGATGTTAATGGGAATGTTTATTGTAATCATTTGTAATGAATATTATTAAAATTATTGTTTTGAAAGTTTTATCAAATTCTAAATGTTGCATTTCTTTTCTGGGCTCATTTTCACCACATCACACAACTCAAAATGTACAGTCGAAATTAAAATGAAAAGTCAATTCAGTTTAGAGCAAATCTAACAGTTTAATAAGCATAAATCTCTTAATAAAGATTTTTTACTTCTTACATGCTGCCTTGATCCCATAGGTCATTGATGGCATTGCCAATTATGAAATGGTATTTAGTAATATGAAATTAAATGATATATTAGTTATTAGTGAAAGTATTAGTGTTAATTACAGTTTAGTTAATAATGTTATTTTAATAATAAGTATTAAAGAACATAAATATAAATCTTGATTATAGATTTAAACTATAAGCCTTTCTTAATTTGTGCACTATCCATGGAAATCTGTAAAATCCCTCTTGATATTCCATAGGTAGTATGAAGAATTAATAAATCAATGATTATCCTGAGATCTCCTTATTATAAAGTTATTCTTGTGATTATTGCCAATCTTAATTATTAAAAATAATAGGAATCAAAGTTTATCTGTAATTATCTAACAGATTAATTTAATGAGTGATTGAATTAAAACTTAATAGTTATAAATATAATATAATATATTGGATATGATTGTTAGCCATGAGAGTATGTAGATACTTAATAAGGAGGAGTATGTGGGTATTCTCATGCCATTGGACAGATATTTTATATTTGATTAATGTTAAGGGGTGTGATCTGTTTATAGGTAAACGAGTCTCACATTAATTATATTTAAAATATGTCTTATCTTAGAAATGTTAAATCATGTAAAAGTAACTTGGGATGAATATTAACCTTATCTAAATTCAATTGTTACAGTTGAAGAAATGGTTGGGAAATAGTCAGTCTGTTAATAGTACCTAGCCAGAGTCCAAGTAGGGCCTAATGTAGGGACTTGGCAATTCTACTTAGGGTCATATCACCTATAGATAGGCCACAATATATATATATATATATATATATATATATATATATATATATATATATATATATATATATATATATATGCTATTTGTTTTACCAATTTTAGATTAAAGTTTTTCCTTCTTATAATAAAAATTATCTCTTTTATTCAAGTCTTTTTTTTCCTTTAAATATAGGAACATACTCTTTCACTTAGGCAGATAGAAAATACATATATAAAAATATATAGTACAAATTGTTTGAAAAAATCTTGGCAATATAAAATTTAACAAATTTCAATATGACAAGAGCAGATAATAGATACTTTAAATAATATACATTCCTTTATCACAACAATCCTAATTGTAATACAAATTGGAGAAGAAAGGAGGGAAAAAATATATTAATTAATAACAGTTTTTTTGTAAAAATCCATATTATAAGTTTACAAATTGTAATAATCGTAAGTATGACATCAGCATCATTTTTATGTCATCATCATCATCAACCATTATCAATCCACTACAGGATGAAGGTCTCTCCAAGTTTAATCCATCTTCTCCCATCTTTAGCTTCTCTTCTCCACATCACCCCTGCACACTTTCTTATTTCATCCATCCATCTCACATGTGGTCTCTTTCTGGGTCTTTTACAATCTCTTGGGAATCCAGTTTAAAATTTCAATTGTCCATCTATTATCATCTCTTCTAGCAATATGTCCAGCCCAACTCCATTTCAATCTTTTAATTTTTTCAATAAGGTCAGTAACACCTGTTTGTTCTCTTACCCATATCTCTTCTTGTTACTCCCAACATACACCTCTCCATACTTCTTTGAGTGGTCTGAAGTCTCTGTATTGCTCTTCTATTAAGTGTCCAAGTCTCAGATCCATAAGTAAGAACTGGTAAAACACATTTGTTAAAAACCATCCTTTTCAAACACATAGGCATATTTCCTTTTAGTATCAAGTTATTTCTACCAAAAGCACTCCAACCAAGACTTTTAGTAAAAATAATGATTCTTATAACTTTTTCTTTCATTATTCTTTGATAATATGATTCCAAATCATTACAATTCCTTCTATTCTCAATACATTTAGGGCTCTTAAGATAATTTATCCTTATCATACTTTTAATGTGCCACAAATGATAATAACTTCTATAAGTATCATTAAAACAAAGTAACAGTTATTGTCTTTGATAGGCTATTCATTAATTACTCATTTTTTAGGTTGAAGTTTTGTCAAATGTATAATAAATATTTCATTAGTATTTAAAACTAGTGTTAATAATGAATTAGATTATTATATAAATTGTCTAAGACAATTGTTACAGCTAAAGTTTGAATTCCACTAATGTTTTTAGGATAATAATATAATAAACATCTGCTTTCAATGTGCTTCCTAATTTGTGGTCAGTTTTATGTTGACTTACTTAAAAGTGTGAAGACTACTGCTTGATAAGTTGATTGAACTTATATCATAATATATACTGCAATGGATAACTTTTTATTTTCTATTTAGCCATGGGGATCATAAAGAATCAAACTTAAAACTTTTTAAATTAATTTTTTTTTTAAAAATAATAATACTAATTAAACAAAAAAACAACCAATTAAATAAAAATTATTTATTATTCTTTATTCATTTTCATTAAGAGATTGTTTCCTGATTTTTCATTTTTATATCAAAACATCTATGCATGTATGCATCTCTGCAATGCTTATAATGTGACATATCTCAACCAATTATCTTCCAGTATTTTATCATAACATGCAAAGTACTAGTGTAATTTTTAACTTTTTTAATTGATGTGATCTTGAACATTTAATACAATCAAGACTGTCTCAGTATGTGATGCCTGGATTGACAATTGCCACATTATTAATTTTATTAATGCTATTTAATTATTAATAAATTATTTATTTGACTCTGATAAAAATTATTTACTTATTTTTTAAATTAAACATTCCTTTTATCCAAATACATATTCTATAAAAAGTTTTTTAATGTAATTATTTAATGTAGCTTTTTAATAAAATATAACTTTTAGTAAAACCTTTTTTAAATGCTTCATTAATGCAAATGCATGCACACATATCCATACATTCACATGTACATTAAATACAACCAACATTTTAAAACAAATGAAGCTAAATTAGTTATTAACATTTATTTTAAGTTGAAATTTATTCCAATTATTTAGGTTTAAACTTAACATCTCTGAATTCTGATTTTAAACACTCTTACATAAACTAGCATTTTATCAATTATTATTTTAGAATCATTTATTTTAAAAATAAAGATCCTAACTATATTAAATAATCATTTTTATACAAAACAAAGCAACATTATCTATTGCATCTACTTAAAAACATGGTGAGCTTTAAATTAACTCTTCTTTAGATTCAAATGACTAATTTCAGGCAAATATGAAACAAAGTAAATATTTTCTTAGTAACTAAGAGTTAAATAGACCAAATAAATTACTTTACTTAATACTATTAAAACATTTAGCTTAAAACTTTATAGCTTTATAATAATTCAATTCAATTCAATTCAATATCCATTTATTATGTGCATTTCAACATTTACACTTTAACTCAAGAAGCACACAATAAAAAAAAATAATAATAATAACAATGATAATAATTAAAATTTAAAAAAAAAACAAACAATAATAATAATAATAATAATAATAATAATAATAATAATAATAATAATAATAATAATAATAATAATAATAATAATAATAATAATAATAATAATAATAATAATAATAATAATAATAATAATAATAATAATAATAATAATAATAATAATAATAATAATAATAATAATAATTTAATTTAATTTAATTTATTAAACATATAATCTCCTTGTGATAAATAAATCACCCGCATGGAGCTTAACAAAATAAAAAACATTATTATACAATAAAATAATTAAAAATAGAAATAAAAAAGTTTTTGATTATCATCAATTGCAATCCAGTTCATGATTAAATTTCTCAAAGTTTTCACTTGATAAGTTGTTAACATTAAATCCAATGTTTCTTATAAAAATATCATTATAAAATATTGGACCAAAAAGATAACATTTCTGATATCTGCAATGAGTTTTAAAGTACCCTGGTTCAAATAATAAATCAAAATCACTTGATCTAGTCACCATTATTGATGAAGAATTATGTTTATTCATTTTTTTGTATTTATTTATATAATAACACAAAATATTCACTAAAAATAATTGATGAATAGTTAAAATTCCAGCACACTTAAATAATTCAAGTCTTGGCAAATCAAAGGTTTAAACAAAATAATTCTTAACGTAAAATTTTGTAGTGTTTGCAATGACTTCAAAAATATCACTGCAGTGCCACCCCATAATGTTATATATGAAAGTCTGTAAGAAAATTTGTTTATATATACTTAATAGGACAGATTTATTCAAACAATCTCTTAATCTATAAAAAAGAAAAATTAAGTTTTCTTAATTTTATGAAGCCAAATATATGTTTATCCCAATGTAAATACTCATCCAAAACCAAGCCAAGGTAAGAAATTATTTGAAATTACAAGTATTTTCTGACAAGACATTTTATTAACATAAAACAATTTAAATAACAAGTCTTTTGCTGGAATATTTTAGAGAATACATTATGTAATTACATTTATTAATATTTAGCAATAATCTATTACTGTTCATCCATTGTATAATTTTAAATAAATCTTCATTCACAAATTTTCTCAAGTAAACTATATGAAACTGCTAAATGTAAAGCAGTATCATCAAAACAAAAAATGTTAGAATGAAGAAAAAGATCAAGCAGATCATTAATATAAACAGTAAATAACAATGAATTTTAGGACTGAACCTTGAGAAACTCCATATCTAATTATTTCAGAATCACTCAAAAATTATTAATTTTCACAAATTGGCTTCTATTATAAATAAGATTTAAACCATTCAAGCATAGCACTCACTTATGCCACAATGGTGTAACTTAAATTATTAATATATCATGTGGAACACAGTCAAATGCTTTCAGCAAATCTAAATAAATGCCTATAGTTTTGTAACCTTTTTCTAAAGATTCAGTGATGACTGAAACATGTTCAGATAAGCCAGTTCTGTAGATCTTTCTGGAAAAAACCCAAATTGATTGTTTGAAAATAAATTATATTTTTGAAAAATAAACAATTCTGTTTTTTACACATTTCCAAAATTTGAGAC
>JAQFVV010007989.1:0-46621 GCA_028023455.1 Epiperipatus broadwayi
AACACAGAAAGTGATTATCGATTAGTAAGCTGTAAGATACATACATGTTAATGCAAAACTAGAGAGGCAAAAATTATCAAGAGAAACAATATTTACAGTTGATATTCCTAATCTTCAGAAACATTCTAATGAATTTAAATTAGAACTTACAAATCGGTTTCAAGTATTAGTAGATTTTGAACATGATTCAGATTTGAATGAAATTAATATGAAAATAACTGATACACTTTTAAAAACTGCAACAAAGATAGCTGGTAGAAAAAAAGCAGCATTGACAATATGTATTACTACTAAGACTAGAAATTTATGAAGAAAAAAAAATAAGAAGATATACAAAAATGATGCATTAAAAAGGATTGAATATCTTGAATTTTGTAAAATGGTGCGCAGAAAAAGTTGAAAATGATATAAGAAAGTATAAGTGTGAACTAGCAAGGAAAGCTGCAGAAGAGAATAAAAGTCTTAAGAGTATAAAAGAACATTTTGGTATTGGTAGGAAATTTATGTCTACCGTAAAAAAAAAAAGATGGGATTATTACTAAAAGAAAGATGACATCATGAAATGGGTAGAAGACTTCTATCAAAGGGCCATCTAGTAATAAAGAACAAGTACCTCCTATATCTGTTATATCTTCCAAATTGCTCAGAATTTTAAATGAAGAAGTGAGACATACAATTAAATTTATGAAAAAAAACTTCCAAATAATGATGGAGTTATAATTGATATATTAAAAAAAGCAGGTGAAGAAAGAAAGAAAATTTATTTTAGTAATGTTATAACCAAATGTTAAATGATGAAATAGCTGTACCAGATAATTGGAAGAATGCAGTATTAATATTTTAAAAAAAGGTGATAAGAGAAGATATTTGAAATTACGACTTATCAGCCTTTTATCAAGTTCCACCTACAAATTTTTACCAAGGTAATTACAACTCGTCTACAATGATGGACATTGAGTTTTCACCAACCAAAGGGAAAAAGCTGCTTTTGAAAATGATTTTAGTACAGTAGATCATATCCAAGTGTTGAGAGAAGGTTACAAAAGAGCAAAATGAATATAAGTTTGCCATTATCACTTTTGGATTTATAAATTGTGAAAAGGCATCGATTCTACAAATATTTTTTACAGTGATTAAAGCAGCATTTAGGATTCATCAGGTATAGATCCAGGATATTGTTATATTTTAAATAATATTTATAAAAATTCAATGTCAACAACTAGAAAGTCAACACTGAAAAGGGTGTAAAATGAGCGTGACTCCATATCTCCAAAGCGTTTTACAGCAGTGTGCAAGAAGTATTATTTGTGGATTAAAGATGGGAAGCTAAAGGGGTAAAAGTAAATGGAGATTATTTAAGTTGTTTAGATTTTACAAAATGATGTACTTGTTTTTGCAAATAATGCTTTAGAGTTGCAGAAAATGTTGCAAGAGTTATCAGATGAAAGTAGGAAAGTAGGATTAATGATCAATGTTAAAAAAGACTAAAGTAATGTTTAATGGATTTTTCAAAATATGAAAATAAAGATTGATTATGATGAGTTAGAAGAAGTTAATGGTTACAAATACTTTGGTCAGATTATTAATATAGATGGAAACATAATGGATGAAATTAATCATAGAATTAAACTTGGTTGGAGTGTTTTTGGTAAAAATAACTTGATACTAGAAGGAAATATGCCTATGTGTTTGAAAAAGAAGGCTTTTAATAAATCATCGTTTTGCCAGTTTTTACTTATGGATCTGAGACTTGGACACTTAATAGAAAAACAATACAGAGACTTCAGACCACTCAAAAAAGTATGGAGAGATGCATGTTGGGAGTAACAAGAATAGTTTGAAAACGCAATTTATGGGTAAGAGAACAAACAGGTGTTACTGATCTCATTGAAAAAAAATTAAAGAAAGTGTGAAATGAGAGTTGGGCTGGACATATTGCTAGAAAAGGATGATAATAGTTGAACAATTGAAATCTTGAACTGGATTCCAAGAGATAGTAAAAAGACCCCGAAGAGAGACCATATGTGAGATGGATGGATGGAATAAAAAAGTATGCAGAGGTGATATGGAGAGGAGATGCTAGAGATCGGAGAAGATGGATTGAACTTCGAGAGACCTTTATCCTGCAGTGGATTGATAATGGTTGATGATGACTTGTATATAATTTATTATTAATAATGTTTATTTTATAAAAAAATTAATAACGGAGTGAAAATCGTCTACCATATTTTCAATTTTTAACTGCGCAAGAATATTTTGTTTATTTTTATAATTGTGTCTTATATATTAATTCCAGGCATAAAAATCATTATACATATCTGCTTATAGCTGAGTGAAAACATTGAGTAGTGTTTGACATTTTATTTTTTGGCTGAGTCTAGTTGAGTTTTGGATTTGGGATAATTTTGATGATATAAGTAATTGTACAATGCATAAATATGTATACACCCCCATATATATATATAGTTGGGTTATTAGTAGTGCTCAAAACACCACTACAGTTTAATATATATTTGTGCGTGATCTGACACGAACATGTGTTATGCTTATTTTGATTATATAAATATGTAGCGTATTAAGAAAGTAATAAACTTGTTTTCCCCCAACTAATTACTTGAAGTTGTGAACAGAAATAAGATTGAGTTAAGCTTCTTCTATAGAAAAAAAAAAAAAATAATATTTTTTCCAGTTTTTTAGATTTTACTCTTTCTATTTGATTAACAGACTTTTACAGCTTTAATAGCAAATAACTAATCGAATATACATCTATTTAATTAATAAGGGTAATAAAAGTCTTTAAACAAACTTTGAAAATATTAACAAAATATTATTGGGTGATTCAAAGTGACCTTTTATTATTCAACAGTTTTTTGGAATTCCAAAAATCTTTTTTTTAATATTTTAACATATTTAAATTAAGATAAGTAATAAAAAAAGACATTAAGAAAGTAATATTTGGTAAAATATTATATTATTATTTTGACAAAGATTTAATTTTAAAAATTTTGTGCAAATATGCATGAATGCACACCTTGGAGGCAGGTATGTAGAGATAACCAGGAGGCAGAAGGATTGCTCTGCTTGACGGCTAAAGCCACGCTATATGTCTATAGGCACAAAACAAATCTAGCTTGAGGCAAGAAACAAAAAAGTTTTTTTTTTTTTATAAATTAAATATAACCACCTGGTTATTATTTTATAGCTGGTGGGAAAAACAGAAAACAACAACTTGTTTCTTTGTAGGTAGTCAAAACACTGGAGGCTTTTTGGCGATAGTAGAAACAATGATAATAAAACAAAGAAAGAATAAGGATGATAAAAGAATGTAAAAAAAATTTTTTTTCAACATTATTTAAAATTAATATACATCACATTTAAATACATTTATGACAATTTATATATATACAATGTATGTACATGTATCGCTAAATGTATATGCATTTAAAAAAAAAGACATAAACCTATAGTTACTGGATCGGTAGTTGCATTCTTGATGCGTAAGCCGAAATACCCACTTCGAATCTGAGCCGAATAAAATGAAATATGCACAGGAAAGATTTTTATTATGTTTGAAATATTTTTTTTACATTTATTGTAGTCTACTAGTATCATTTACTGTTTTGACTTTTAACAGGGGTAAAAAAACAAAAATTATTGCATCGTCACGTGATATTTTATGGCATTAAAAAAAGTTCAGTAATTATATATAAAAAAGAATAAATTAATTTTATAATGATACACGTAAATGCAATGTATCACTTTATGTAAAATGTATATATACATAGCATATATATATATATAAAATAAAGATAAAACAATCTTTAAATAAATCCGTGAAGAGCAACGCTTCTTCAGCAGCTGTTTCATAAACAACCAGTGAAAAAGGCATTACTCACTAGGCAAGTTAATTAATAGAAGTTGAAAAAATTAGCAATTTCATATTTTAATGCTGTGATTAAAAATAACTAGATATTTATTTACCATAAACATTGGATAGTTAGCTGAGTTTTGCATATATATTATATATATATAGCAATAGAATGTATCTTTGTCAAAGACTTAGTTGGTACCGATTTAATAAGCACTCTAGGACTTTTTTGTCATTTGAGATAACCACCAAACCATTAGTGACATGATGCGTTATGTATTATTAAAGAGGTGTTATATTACTTAGAAAAAATACAAAGAGAAGCAGAAAGACATGCATTAGATACAGATGTGTGGACAGAAAAGAAGGCAATTCAAGGAGAAATAGGATGGTCAAGTTTTTATATGAGAGATGCATAAAGCAAAATGAAAATGTTCAGTAGATTGCAATTTGTGGGTAGTAAAAGAATAGCTAAAATATTATTTGACTGGGATACGAATAAAGGACTGGCAACAAGATGGGTAAAAAAAGTAGTACTGTATGCAGAAGATTTGGATAAGACTTTATGTCAGTATACTTGTACAAAAGGTGGAATGATTGTATTAGGAGGATTGTTGAGTGGTATAGTGGCAAAGAATGTGATAGAAGAATAAATACATTAATAAAAAACAGGGTGTTGGAGAGATAAAAAACTAATACTGAGAGTAAAAAGAGCTTAAATATATATGAAGTAAACAGAATATTGGGTATAAGTTAATTTACAATAATAGTAAGAAAAAATAGTTTACTGTTTAAGTCTCAAACATGATCATTAGCACAAGTGAATATACACATAATTGGAAATATGTGGATGATTTAGTCTGCAAATTATGTAAGGAAGACATGAAAAATATTAGGTATCTGCTAATTGAATGTAAATGTTTACAAGCAGAAAGGGTACAAATAATGAAGTTGTGGGAGAATATATGCAAACAAAGTGATTATACAGAGAATGTGTTCTTGGTTTTTGATGCTGGGTTTGGAAAAAAATAAGGGGATCTAGATATAAAGATCATAAAGTGGACAAAGATAATGTTATGGAAATGGGGATAAAGCAGGATAGAGAAGAATATGGGAAAAACAGGATGGGGAATGGAAAGGGAAGATAAGATGGCTAACAGGTTTTGTTGGGCATAGTGGCTGAGAGATTCCTGACTTCAATAAAGAAGCCATACCAGATCACAATACTAAGCAATAATCCAAACATAATATTACATATAAGTAAAATATTTATTATATTAGAATAATATAAAAAATAAATATATGAGATTCTTACATTTGTATACATATAATATTACTCTAAATAAATTAATAGGGAGAGTTGTGTCTATAAGATCAGTTCAAACATTTGCTCTCACTGTCATTGGAAATCTCTCCTTACTTTTCCAGTTTTTTATATTAAATAATGCAAAAAATAAATTTGTGAGAATTTTATATTTTATTTTGTAATAAAATTAACAATAAATAAGTGAATAGAGAAATTTGTGATTTTGTGATTTGTCCAAATATTTGCCCTTATCAAAGGGTACAACCATGA
Organism: Epiperipatus broadwayi; assembly: GCA_028023455.1. Lineage (NCBI taxonomy): Eukaryota > Metazoa > Onychophora > Udeonychophora > Euonychophora > Peripatidae > Epiperipatus > Epiperipatus broadwayi. The sequence goes on from JAQFVV010007989.1 coordinate 5,445, forward strand.
ACTTTTGCTTATTTTTCAGATTTTCATTAAAAATATGAGCAAATAAAAGGGAGAAACATAATATCTATTTGTAATATTTGTTAATGAAATACTTTTTTTGTTTGGCTGTACTATTTTTTGCTCAGAAAATTTAGTTTTACTCTGTAAAATTTTTTCATAGTTAAATTTGTAAGAACAGAATTGCAGCCATTTGGACCTCTAGTTATCATTGCCACTAATAACATTACATAATATTACATGTATTTATTGTTCATAAAATTGCAAGATAAAATATAATATTTTTTTCATTAAAATACTTTATTTTTTATCTAATTGTATTATTTGTACTTTATAACCTTTATTTGCACACTAGTTGTTAATTATAGTTTTAATAAAATAAAGTTGTGCTATTTTTTAAATTAAAAAAAGACTTTGTTATTTTTTACATTATATTCTGTATTTCCATATTAAATTGTCTATTATAACAGTAAATATAGAAGTAAAGTACATATAATATTAAAATAATAATAAGCATCAGTTTTGAAAAGTAATAAATATTATACTTATTTAAGTATAAAATTCTCAAGTATTTATTGTTTATATTATTATTTTAATATTATACAGGTTTTACTTACTGTTATGTTAAATTGATTATTTAAAATATCAATCATGATTCAATAGTTATTTCATGTACATAATAAAATGGTATAGAATTAATTTATATACTTCTTTTTTTTTTAAAAAAAAAGAAAAGTATCAAAGATAAAGTATAGATTAGGTACATATATATTAAATCCATAATCACACTAATACTTTATAGTTATCAAAAAAGTCAGTCATACGTAATGTGACATCACTTTTATAAGCTTGTGTTTACAAACATGTAAAAAGAGAGTGAATCAACAGCTCAAATAAGCTCAGTATTGATAAAAGCTATTAGAGAAAATATTTAAAATCTCCATCTGGAACTATTTTATCCCCAGACCAATTGGTTTCAAGTTTATGGCTCACCTCAGTGAGAAGCTTGAACATTTAGACACTAGATCTACAATATCAAGTCAAAAGCCAGCACTTATTTAATATGTAATATTTAATAGAATGTTAGCCAAGTAAAAGTTAATTGATTGAAATTAATAAATATTCTTTTTTTTCCTTAAACATTAAATTACTTAACAAGGTAAATGGCCTTTGTGTGGGTAAAAAATAGAGTTATATGTGCACCCATATATAATGTGGAATTAGTTATTACATGATTCTTAGATTATTTTATAAATCTACAAAATGAAATAATAATACCAATTTTATATTTCTTTATTTTTAATAAATCATACAAAATAAGTTGTAAAAAATACCATTTAACTTGTTGGACAAAATATTTTAAATTAACATAGTATATCATATATTGACTATTATTTAATATTTTTTTTGGTCAAGTTTTTATAATGACTAAAGTTTTATTTAATATTCACACTTTTCAATTTTTACATATTTTATTAAAGATATAAATTCAATAAATGAAATTAGTTTTAAAAACAAGATATGAACTTTATTTTAGTTTTCTGATTATAAAAAAATGTTTTTGAATGAATGAATAATGATTCTTCCAAAATTTTATATTTTTCATAGGCCTTTTAATAAAAATAATGATCTTTTTTCAAAATTTTAAAATTGAACTTGGAATTACAAAATGAATTAAGAAAATATTGGATAAATAGTTATAATAGGAAGTGTATACAGTTTATTTTTTCTCTGACATTAATAAATTTTATTTGACTAATTTATTGATAAAAAAACTTAATCAAATCTAATACAATTTATATATAAATGCCAAATATTTATTTAGAAACTTTTTTTTTAACAGTTTTCCAAAAAAAAAAAAAAAAGGAATAAGAAGATAAATATATTATATATAAAACTTTTTTTTCTGTTTTCACAATGAAAGAAAAATGAAATACAAATATACTAATGTTTTTTCCCCTATGTACAATATGAGTGCACACGCTTTTTGTTTTTTATTGGTCCAAACAATTTTTTTTTGTTTGAGTATTTTTTTCTTTCCAGTCATCTGTGATATCTTGGTATAGAATTTAGAAGTAATAATTCACTCACAAAAAATTTTAATTAAAAGTTTTATTGTTAAAGATTCAAAATGGATTGTACCATTAAGAGTCAGAATCCTTGAATATCTTATGGAAAAATCATCTTAAAGATTAGCAAAATAACAAATTAAATTAGTTTCAATTGGTCAATGATTGTTCTAAAAAAAGTATAAAAAATAATTTTATTTTTTTAATATGAAAGATGTCTGAAAGGTATATTTTTTAAAAAATGTTAAAGTTATGAAGTAATACTTTATTTTAAAGTTTTTTTTTAAACCTGCTGAATTATAATACTATATAAATGATTTTAATGTTACACAACTTGCTGTGTTTAGTGTAACAAGGTCTTAAAAAATTAATGTAAGTAGAAGGAAGTAAATCCATTATAATCAATCATTTTAAAAATACGTGTAGAAAAAGTGTCATGTGTGTTGAATAAATATTTCTTCAAAAATTATTTAAAAAATCATATATATAGAAAATAAATATATAGTTAATTAATAAACTTCCTTTAAATTTTAAAGGAAAATAGATGTCTTAAAACTCAGACATTTATTTAAAGGCAAGATAAAAATCAACCAGAATCTCATATTTAAAATACAATTTTTAAATCAGTAATATACCAACCAGTCTTCAGTAAAATAAAAATAATATTAATGGAGAATGCATACAGTGAATTTACTAGAAACAACAGATTAATGAAAATTGAAAATACAAAGCAATTTTTCAATTAAATTATCCAGTAATATTTTAATGCCAGTTGTTTATATAAAAATCTTGATAGTTTGATAGACAAACGTTGATTGAATAAAGAAAGATCCCAAAAATTGTAGCATTACAGTTCAGTAGAAAGAAAAATTCAATTTTTTTATACATCATCTTCTACAGCCTTAGTAAATATTACTTAATATAATAATGTGCGTTTAATAAAATTTATAATTACAACTTTAAATCATTGTAATAGATTTCTTACTATAAGATCTTTCCATTGACTCATTGTAAATCGTAAGATTTCGTGAGTATTAATGTATAATAAGAATTGTGGACTTAATTAGTGAAGTATTGAATAGCTTCACCCTCTTAGATCTAGCCACTTCAGCTTCACCTATTCATATATAAAAGTAGGTTGAAGTAAAGAAGGTTTCCCTCTTTTAGTCTTAGCGTAAGCTTGTGGCTAAGACTTGTAGAGGTTCTTACTTTTGAATTTTTCAGATGCTTATTTCTAAAGGTTACAGCCTTAGTAAATATTACATCATCTTCTTATAAAATAATTATGTAATGAACCTTCTAGTTATAATTACATTTGCATCGTTAAAAAAATAATAATGAAATAAACAAGGAGAAATATTATTATTGATTTTTTATATTTGTTTTTCATAAGTCAAGCTTTGGTGGCCGAGTGGTCAGCACAGCAGCCTTACAAGAAGTTGTCCCAGGTTTGCGGGTTCACTTCCCGGCCAATGCTTTGACACATGAAAAAAAAAAAAAGAGAAAATTTTTTATGCAAAAAAAAAATCAAAGTATATATATATGAGACTTTAATATTAATTAAATGCAACATTGAAAATTTTGATAAGCAATATCTTGAGGAAACATATATGGGATACATTTAAAATCTGAATAAAGTTCACAATAATGCCATGACTATGACTAATATAACTTAGTCAAAAGTGCACCAGGCAAAAATTGCAAACTTTATTCATACTTTAAGCATATCTCATATACATTTTTGAGTATAGTTATTTTTCAATATTAAGTAAAAATAATATCTTCTTAAGCTATTAACCTATAAATGTGTGAAAACCATAATTTTTAAAAATTTATTTTTGTTTATTTCTACCCAAAAATAATCAAGTAACTTTATCCAGATTATTATTAATGTTAATACTGGATTTATTATTTACAATATTAATAAAGTTGTTATAGGCTTCACAATTGTAATGGTGGAACAACTTTTATCACTTGCATTTTTTTGTGTTTTATTTCAATAATTTAATAAATGTCTATTAAAAAAATAGTATTTAAAAATAAATTTAAACATTGTCCTTCATTTAATGTTTGCTTGCATTTTTAATTTTTTATGATTCAAACATCAAAACAATATTTAATTTTAAATACAAATTGTATGCCATCCATGAAATTATCTTATATTGCTTAATAATTGACATGAATCAAAAATATATTGTTAATTGAGAAAGATTATATATATATATATATATATATATATATATATATATATACACACACACACACACACACTGGCTGGTATCTGATCAAAAGTAATATAATGCCAATAATTTTTCCCGATAATTCTATAAATAAAATGATACTCAATTAAAAAATATAGAGAAAAATAATCCATTGAAGCCTCAAGACATGAGAAAATCTCACTAAGATGTTTACATGCTATTAGGGCCAAAAAGTATCTAAGGATAATATTGATGTATATGAAGATTATTTAATTAAACAAATGAATAATATTGTTATAAAATTATACATAACTATTCAATGGCAATGATTGGGTATTTAGGAAAACTCCAATGGATTAGCAAAACACAAAAATATATCTACAAAAAATTTCTATACCATTTTAAAAGACCATATCATCCAACATATCATAACAATTTTTTTGTGCTTAAATTTGGTAGAATGTTAAAAGATTTATACAATGCAACAAGTTTAACATCTTGTCACAAATAGAAGGATTGTAGGAAAGTTAATAGGAATGGATAGATAAATCTATGAAAATATCAGCAAAGGATAATTTTTTTTTTAGTGAGAAAGAAAGATAACATTTTGTTTTTTTATATTAATGATTTCAAATACAGTGTGATCACAAGTTAAAATTGTTATTAAAGTTTACTGTACTAAATTAATATTCTGTACTAATTACATTCTAATAATTCTTCATTGATTTTAATTTTGAATTAATAAAGAAAATGGTTACCTTGTGTTAAATGTTGTGTTTTGCCAGATTAGGTAGATAAGTTGACATCTAAATTTTTTTTTAAATATTATGCATAAATAAATCATAATTTGAAGGAGCCTTCCCACTGGCCCTATAAATAAATATATATATATATATATATTAATGGCATATTTTTAACATTCGTTAATTTAAAGTCTTGTATAAAAATTTAGAGATATTTATGATCTTTCATGCACCAACATTCGATGAAAAATCAACTAACATTTTGCAAGATATGTATTTTTGTCAGTCAAACCTATGTCATGATCTATCTGCTTATGAGATTAGTTGAGGTCACACCAAACAACATTTTTTTATATAGATAAAAGGTTGCCTCAATTACAAACTGAAGATACTTGGTGTTAATAATGGTTTTCATATGATGGAAATAGTACTAAATTGTTAAAAATCCTGTATGTAAATTGTTAATAAAAACTAAAATGGCCATCCTTATGAAAAGAACAAACTATTGTAAAAATTTAGTAGAAAAAATATCTATAATAAAAAATATAGTGTGCTGAAAAAGTATTAATAATTATTTATTTAACAATAAACTTGCCCAGGTTTAAATAAATATATGTTTAAAAAAAGTTACAATCTATAAAATTTTTAACATATTTAACATGAAAAAAAATAAAACTTGAATTTCCTCTCACAGACAAACAATACTTTATTATGAACAGTTTTGGCAAGTCTTTTATAAGATTCTGATACATAAAATTTCAGAATTAAGTGCAGGTAAATAAAACTTTTAAGCACTGACAAAACATCTGTAGTAAAAAATTATTCATAATTATCAGTAAATTTGTCCTGTCTCAATCAATAAAAGAATTAAATGCAGTGCATGCATGTTACATAAAAGAAAAGGATAAAATCGTTTTATTTTTTGGTTTCGAAAAAAAAGAATAACAGAATTTAATCATCATCAAAACATAAAAGGGTGGAACCTCCAAATATATATATATATATATATATATATATATATATATATATATATATATATATAGTAAATAGAGGTTTTGAACTTAGGATTTCCAGTCTATATTCATTTTCTTAAGTTCAAATCCCTCTATTGACTGTAGTAAATCTTCACTATACTGAATGAATAGGTTAATTATATAAAAAATTTAAATACATATTGTCTATACTGAATTTAATGTAATTCACATGTATGTGGTCATGTATATCAGTTATATAAGATAGAGTGGATAGCTGTAAATTGCTTGAAAATATGTGTTCAATTCCCTTTTAATATATATATGATTCCTTTATTATAAAGTATGACCTAAAAATGAATTCATATAATTTCGCTTTTACAAAATCAACTTAAAACCTATGCAAAATTAAATAAAGTTTATCCAGTCTATGAATTTATGTTATAAAACATGTTGCATTGCAAAGTTTTGAAAACTAGGATATATATTAATAAAGCATGCAATGGATAATTTAAAAAGTTCATTCAAAGTTAATAAATAATATTAAGTCTTGCTGATATTACAAAATTTATTTTTATCAATAATTCGTTGAAATATGAGTATCAAGCAGAAAACCTGTTGCATTTTTAAAAGTTATGCCAACATAATTGCGATAACACCAAATTTTTTGACATTATAAATCATATGATTGTTGACAGTTTGTTTGGTATTTTAAAAGGTTCTTTATCTATGAGATTCCATTTATGAAACAGCCAATATATATATATATGTCTGCTTTATTTTACCCAAAGTTAGGTCTAAACTTTAGATAATAGGATACTCCTATCAATCAATAATTATGGTTTTTATTATTGTGGAAGTTTATAGTTGCATACCAATTTATTTTATACTCTATCTTAAGTCTATTCTAAAAATAAAAAGTTTTTTCATTTAAAGTCATATTATAAAATAAAAAGCTCCTTTTTTTCATGATTAATATATATGTAAATTAACAGCTTTTAACAGATGTTATAAATTGAAATATTTTTAAGAACACGGAAATTTTATTTTAGAAAACAGATTATATAACATTGACCAATAAAATAGTAAACTGTGTAGTAAATAAAATAGCTAAATAGCTGATGTTTCAGTACAATAACAAAAACTTTCCCCAGAGCTTCTTTCTCAAATCATAAGAATGTTTGTGAGATATAATCATAAACATTGAAAATATAAGGAAATTTATCCATGTAATAAATCAATTAATGTTCAACTTTGATATAATGAAGCAAATACCAACTAAAATGTAGTTGCAAATTGACACCATTTGATCTAATAACAAAATCATTTCTCTGACCAATATTAAGCTAAAAGGCAAACCTCTAGCTTAAATTCAAACTGATATATGCAAAAAACATCAGTCTAGATTTATTTTTTATATGTGATAATTTGAAATATAATAACTTCTCTGATTCTTACTGGTAACTTAGGATCTCCAATAAAAAAACTATATATATATATATATATATATTGTACCCTCACTTATATCTTTACTTTTAAACAATATAACCCATCTTATCTTCTTTAAGAACAATTCTGCATTTTAAACTTATTCATCATTTCATATTTTAAAATACTAGCCTTTACAATACCATTCAAGCAATATCGATAGTAAACACAAGTAGGTAGTAGATGGAATAAATCAGATTTTAATTTAATGGCACTTTTATTAAATAACCATCATGGTCACAGTGTATCATAAATAAGGTATGACTATTTTATTTCATCACCTTTATCAATAAACCTAATGTCCAAGCTATCTATTCAGCTCTATGGAATATTACAACTTCAACATACATAAAATAACACTACCATGAACAAATACAAGTTATAGGGCTATGTTATCTATACTTGCACAATAATCACTATTGTCTATATTTATTCCGATATAAACAAATCCTACCTAAAAATATTATATTGGTTCTATTTAACATAATACCAAGCTTACATCACTAAATCTATTTTTACATTCTTATAATAATAAATAAATTCATGTCTAAAATAACCATCTAACCAATCAATAAGAAAAGATTATTTTATCCCTTAGTAACTTTACACATAAATACAAACAATCAGTATTGATATCCCGGTTTATTATTTTGATCACTTAAAATAAACATTAAATTCCATTATAATAGAATCATATACTTATATTTTCCTTATATTAAAATGTACTTATAATATTATTAAAAGTATGCATATTCTTTAACATGAATAAACAAATTATAAACTATGTGTACGTATTGTGTTTTTTAATACTCATTTCATACATCCACACTAAGATATACAATAAATAAATACATAGTAAAATGATCAATACTTTTATAATTGTTACCATCAATAATACTTCTTCATGGTCGATTGTTCCAGTAATATTTCTGGATCCCAAATGAAATAAAAACATTATTTAAATATCATTTATTCCACATCATCATATTTTAAAATATTAAACTTTTTTTTTTAAAAATTATTAAAGAGTTTTTTTTATTTATAATAACTAATTCCTAGGTTAGTAAACAATTTAATGTTTTTATGTTCCTACCCTACTTCTATTTTATGAATAAGCATAAATATGAAAGTTAGTAAAAAAAAATAAATTTAAACATATTTACAAAAAGAAATTTTTTCAGAAAAATTCACTAAAGAGAATGTCTTTTTCTCCTGGTACAATGTTGTTGATTACACTTCTGATGCCAAAAACTATGCATGCTCTAATATTTCATGTTGCAACACAAACAACTCAAGATGACGGTTCCAAACTAAATACGGTAAGTTCACTTTTCACTTCACAAAATCCGGATTTATTTACTTAATTATTATTTTGTCTCCAAACTTTGAAATAATTCACGAATTCCATGGTTATGTAAATACAGCATTAAAAGTACTTTTTATATTTTGCGCTCAAATAGTTTCCAAGTTCTTGTAACTTTTATCCATATTTCCAGATGTCCAAGTTTTCTGATACATCATCAAAATGGTGTTCCAAATTGGTTTTCATGATATAACTAAAATTCCATAATAATTTTATAACCTTTGTATGTCCAGCATATATTAATTATTATTTTGAAGATTTTCTAATGTAATATAAATTATTTTATTAATAATCTTCATTTTTTTAAATTTTTTTAAAAATTATATATTTTTTCAAAAATCAATTTCAATATTTCTTTACAAAGAAATATTTTAGCATCTTAAATAATTGTTATTTCACATTAACAGTTTTTTAAAAAAAACTATTTTACCTTAAAATAGCTTTCAGAATAAAAATTTCATATTTTCTTTTCCATCTCTGATGAGCTTTTCTGAATCTTTTCCAGGAAGTTCTGTCTATTAAATTGACTATTATGTTAGCATGAACACTTAACATAGGCAAAATTATGTGCCTAATAAAATAATAGTTCGATATTTTCCTACATAAATTTAAGTTCACTGATGACTCCTCCATGTCTAAGTTGATGGTAAATTAGATGAAATAGATCAGCAAGTAAGGAATTATTTAATTTTTTTTAGCAACACATTTCTATATCCCACAATCTAATAATACTGAGTTAATATCCTTTTTTTTCCTAAATTAAAAAATGATAAAATTGACTATTATAATATACTTAATTAACTAAAATTGCAATAACAGTAACAACGATAGTAAGGATTAAAATGAAAGTAGTCTTCCAATTTAGTGCAGCTCTTAAATACTCCAGCCTACTCCACCTTTGATTGGTCCATTAAACAATACTTACTTCAAACTACCCTAGATAACGAACACCAGCTTAAAGCTAAAACTAATAATAATTTATTAAATATTTATTTTTATTATATTATTCAATTCTTCATATTTTATTTACACTTAATAAATACATTAAAATAATTTTTAAAAATCACATTTCAATATTTATTATTATTTCTACCCTTATTTTAAACGAAACATATTTATTTTCAACAAAAAACATAAATCTAATTTCATCTATTATATCTATTTTTAAAACCTAATCTAATATTTATAGCAGATAACATTATTTTATTTTCAAAAACAGGTGTGAATATTATAGGTCACATGATTTACAAAATAAATGAGACACTAATAATTTAAAGGAAACTAAAATAAATAATTTAATTTATAAAATATTACATAAATTAATATTATAGCACAATTTTAAAATAATTACTTTAATATTATAAAATCGAATATACACTTTTCTCCCTACATTATTACTTCTAATTAAAGGATTTTAAAAAATAACTACTAAATACAATTATTATTATTGAATAATCTATTCATTTAACTTTACAGCATTACTTTTAAAATTTATCTTAATTATTACTTATAAGACATTAAATCAGTATTTCCTATGGCCAGCTCTTCCAATCAAATGATCTTATAATGATTTTTTGTTAACTGTTTTCTTACAAGTATCAACATAATATTATACATCAATTACTTTACTTACCTTAACTAACTTATTCAAAGCTTATTAACACATAACATACATCATTCCTTACTTAACTTTAAAATTTAAAATTTTTCCAATAAATTGATAGAAACAATCCATTCTAACCTAAACAAAAGGGTACAATATATATATATATATATATATATATATATATATATATATATATATATATATATATATATATATATATATATATATATATATATATATATATATATATATATATATATATATATATTAAATTAAAGATTTTCATGAGCTTAAGATGTAAGTATACAACACATAATGGAAATTTATCCAGGTAATGACATAGTCAAAACTTCAGGCAAATGCTATTGTTATTAATACATTATATAGTTTCAGCTTATACTACTTTTTTTAATTGATGGTTTCCTGGTTACATCATGCCTAGGGGATTTATCTAGCTTATTAGACAGTATACTTTCAATATTTACATCTTAAGTTCATGAAAATCTTTAATATATATATATATATATATATGAGATGTAGGGTTTGATTTATCATTTATTTATCCACTTGAGTATTAGACTAGAAGTATATCTTTTAAGTTAACATATATCATACAAATGCTATTGTTGTTACTAGATTACATGATTTTTGTTTGCACTAAGTTGCATAAATACATCACAACTGAAATTTTATTGTTTATTATATGCATAAATTCCTATTATTCTTTTAATTGTTTACATCTTAAGATTATGAAAATCTTTAATATATATGCATCAGGGTGCTCCATCCTATATGCTTTCAGTGCTAACTAAATTCCATTATTCTTTTTTCAAATATTAAAAAAAAAGTAAATTGCTGATTATATTAAGTTTTTATTCTTTTTTATTATTATTATTTAACATATATTTAACATACACATTACATTTTATTTTATTATTAATTGGATACGATAGTGTGTTTTTATTTAAAAAATTTATATTACTCACACTTAATTCTGAACTCATATATATTTAAAATCTTAGAAAATAGTCACCAAAAATATTCATAATAAAGTATTGTTTGTTTGTAAGGAGAAATTCAGTTTCTATTTTTCCTGCATTAAATAAGTCTGAAACTATTTCATAAAATACAACTTTTTTCGTTAACATATATTTAATTGTGTCAGAGCAAGTTTATCTTTAAATAATTAATTATCAATACTTTTTCAGAATACTTAATTTTTTATTTTAGATGCTCTTTCCTTCCAGATTTTTAATAACAGTTTGTTCTTTTTTTATGTGTTGCCATTTTATTATTTCTTAACAATTTATATCCATGAATTTTAATGAAGTATGTCATTTGGCACTACTTCCATTTTATTCATCATTTTATAGAGATAGAATACATATATGTTGAAATGAATGTTTTCAAAGGTGAAATATAATTATATTTTGATATCTGTAATTATAATTATTAATATAAAAGGAAACACTAAATCATATATATATATATATATATATATATATATATGATTCTCTTGTGTAACTTTTATAAAGCTTAGCATGCTTTCAACTTTGCATGTCATATTCATGAATTATATATATTGAAATAAGGAATCTATTAATCAGTTCAATAAATAAAAAGAATAAATTTTTTTCTTCTAAACTTATGCAAATTTGTTTTGAAAAAGAAAAAAAAACCCAGTTTCAGAAAGAAACTAAGTTTTAGATATAAAAATCAGTTTTTCCTTTCTTCTAATCAGATTGGAATATTACTTCATCAAAAGTCCAGGATTTTACTATGCCTCATGAATAAAAAAAATAACAATACTAAAAGTTAGCTAGATCTAATCTAGAACAGTTTGAATAATATTTTCAATAACTCCAGCTGAAATAAAGAAATAGCACTTATTTAAAAGAGAGCTAGAAATTGACAGAACTGTTAATATTTGTTAGAAAAGAAGTAAATGAAAAGTACTTTTTTTGGTAAACTTTAAATTTAAAGAGTGATTTGTACTTTGTTTTAAATAATCTGAATTTGTAAATAACACTTTTTATTCAGATATTATTTAAAAGAAACTGTCAGTAAAACAAAAAAAAATAAATAAAAATAAAATGAATTATAAAAACTTCTATTTACTTGATAAAATTATTTTTTTAAAGTAAAAAATTACTATTATTATATATCACATATGCACATTAAGTTTATGAATGGTATATAAGTTATTAATAAGAGGAAAAAATAAAGATGATCATGTAAATGCAATGTAAACATATAAAATGCTAGTCACAAATAACCATAGTAAACGGTGTAAATATTTCTATTAGTTTCATTCATTCATAGTTAAACTTGTATTTGATTAATGAAAATTGGATTATATGTTATTGAATTTGTATATGACCAATTGTTTGTTCAATGTTTAATAGCTTATATATGTTCATATTCATATGGGATAATATGTTCCTATCTGTTTGAGTTAGGGATCAATCTCAGAACAAGTCATCTCTGTATAAGTTGTAGTTGTGTTAGGTTAGGTTTAGCATCCGGAAAAGACAACTTCTTATAAATATAATACAGATTGACCTTATATCAACATGGGTGTAACAAGAATTTCAACCTCAGGGTGGCCTTTGATAATTCCATCATCAGATTTTCAATTGGATGGACAGTTGAAGAATTGGAGTATGGAGTAGATTAAAGCCTGTCCATAAAAGTATAAGGTTTTGCTATCTTAATATATATCTGAGCACTTAGAGCACATATGTGTAGAGATGGTAATCTGGACCAACTGATGATTGCTGGTTTAGCATGAAATACATATATTGGTGATTATTTACTTTTTCAACATATATGTGTTCAAGTATATCAGTGTTATGAGATAGTGTGGAAAGTCATGTGAAAGTCTGTGCTCATATACCCTATATATTATAAGTATTGTATAGAAAGTTTATTCAGTTAGGGTTACCATCTTTTTATATGCATTATTATATAAGTGATTATGTTTAGAAACAGGATCTTGAAAACATTCTTTATGATTATTATAATAAATATAGTGATGATGTCTATCCCTTATAGAACATATGTATAAGTACTAAGAGAAATGTGAGTCAAAGAAATGTTATATTTATGTATTCATGCAAGTCTAGGATTACATTTGAAAACAGGGTTAAAGGTATGGTAAATGTCACATCACGAATGAACATATAACAATTAAATGATTTTGTTAAAGGAATAAATTGATATCAGTTAAGGATTATACATTATAAAAAATATTATTATATGAATTGTTAATTTTATTAAAGGAAATAAATTGTACTTTAATTAATAAATACATTTGTAAATAAATTATTACTACATCATTTGTTATTTTGCTTATGTAAGATTGCTTGGTCTGTCTGACATCATTCATTGGGAGTACTTTATGTTTTTCATGATTAAACCCAGCATTACAAATGAATATGTGTTATGGTTACATTATTATATTGAATAAAATACTGTTATATATATATATATATATATAATTACAAAAAAAGTTTGTTAAGAGCTTATTTGCGAGCTCTATATATAACATTTATTATATATATATATATACACCTGGGTCTCATTTTATGCGGATTATTTTAATGGGATTTTGAAGTGATGCGATTCATGTTTCTTCTTAATATTTTTCATATTTCATTATATTTATTAGATATCAAGAAATTTAAATTATTAATAACTTATTTTGACTTGAAATACTTTTTTTTCTCAAAAATATAACATTATATTAGCAGCTAACATGAATATGGTCTTAAGCTGTATTTAGAATCTTAGCTTCTAGGTAAATAACCTACTTATACTAATGAGTAAATAATAATAATAATATATTTATATTTACATATAAAAATATCACAATAAATATTCAACAATTTTAAACTTTTAAAATGTATTTTATTAAGCATAACAGAAATAAATAATCAAAGATTTTTAAAATAAATAACTCAGATTTTATTGATTTTATAAACTAAAAATAATATTTCTAATGATAATGTATAATCTTTTTGTTTTGATTGCGATCTCATTTATTTAATATAGAACAAAATGTGGACATTTAAAATTTATTTCAGTAGTAAAAATCAGTTGGCAACAGAAAACCATTAACATAGCACAAGACTGAAAGTGGTGCTAGTTGTGCTTTCACTTGTGATGAATCTGATTTTTTACCAGTTTACAAACGAACCGCATATCTTCAAATAGCGATAGTGATTAAAATATGTATGAAAAAGTGTAAAATTAAATGCTGTAGTTAATAAAAAAAGTTTGTCTTGTATCAATTTTTTTCAAATATTTGATATTTTTTATTAGTCATACTTTATTTTCTTATTTTGCCAATTCTGAAAATTACAGAACCTATCCCCCGTTTTTCAAGGTAAGTTAAGTCTATTTTTGTGCAATTTTTTTTAATGCGAGTTTTCTGTGGAACCTATCTTCTGCATAAAATGAGACCCAGGTGTATATATATATATTAGTTTATTTCTTTATACTTAAAGCTAGGTGGTGCCCATGTAATTTTTATAAATAAATAAATAAAAAAATGTAAAAATGTTGAAAATATACTAGTCTGACCATTACATAGTAATATCTTTTATTTGTAAATTTTTGGTTTTCTGGCTTCAATTTTCAGTGATTGCAAACTTCAATTTGCCTGAGTTAGATGAATGGTATAACTGACCAGACAATTTTTTTTCCTATATTAAAATTATATTGCAAAATAAACAAAAAACAACAACAAGAAAAAAACAAAGCAAGTTGTCTCATGAAGAAGCCATACAAGTATATATGATGTTCCAGAGTGTTTCAGGGATGATCTAGAGCTATTAGTGGTGTATCCATTTATAATTGTATTGCATATAATAACTTTATTGATATAAAATTTTTAAAGTATTATTAAACTGGAAAATAAAATAGAGAAGATATAGAGCAGCAGGAAGTTTGGGAATCAAATACTTCTGACATTAGCTGTAAATATGATAATTTAAAAGCTTCAGATATGGACAATGCCCATCTAGATAGTGAATCATGTAAGCAAATAAAGCAAAAGGACATTAATTAAGAAGAAAAATGCCTGAGAATACTGCAACATCATCACAATTAAACATGATGCAGATGTTTAACATAATATTAAAACAGATGGAAATTAATTAGAAAAAGAATAAAAAATAAACAGAGCAAATAAATGAACCCATAAAAAATATTCAAAAACAAATAAACCAAACTATAGAAAATAATCTAAAGTTAATCAAAAGCAACTGGAGCAAATAAACCAAATGTTGAAAAATAATCATAAAGCTAATCCAAAATTTGTCTTGCATTGGTGGTCGAGAGATAAGCGTGACTGCTTTGCACTTGCAGGCAGTTGTCCAGGTTGCAGGTTTGCATCCTGGCCAATGCTATGACACTTAAAAAAATGGATAGATAATTTTTGCAAACCATCTAAACCAGGGCAAAAACTAGATGATTCAAACCAAATAGATGATGAGTTAAAATGTGAAAAAGTATAACTTCAAGAAAAAGCAATGGATCAATTCATGGATAATGAACAAGCTAAACTGGTTTTAAAGCATGGAAAGAACTAAAAATACATGAGGAACATCTAAATAAATCTGAACCAAAATTATTAGATAAAAACGTGCAAAATAAATGTGAACACTTTCAAATAAAAGTACAAATAGCAGAAAGTGAACCTGTTGAATTAACATAAGTTGATGATAATGAACTAAAACCACTAAAAGAAATTGAAAGCAAGCAGAAATGGTTAAAACTACAGATCTGAGTGCATGAGGATAAGCTTAAAGGTTCACAACAAAATCTAGATGCATCAAAAGAATGTGATGTATTATCGCTATAATATCACAATGGAATAAACAAATACAAATAAAAATTGAGCAAAAATTACTTTATCCCTTAAATAAAATGGATTTGATATCTCAAAAACTAAATAAAGACTTGCCTTTCATGCTAATTAATTTATTAGCTAAAGAAATCCAACAGCCTTAAGCAAACATTAAATTTGTGTGTTATATGGATGTAGTCTATTTCTACGGACTTATGAAGAACAAGAATTTTACTGATTGTCAACTTTACTTTTCCTACATCAATTGTTTCTTCTCCACAGTTTGCATGAAAGAAAAATTTCCCAGAGTGACTTTATTATCAAATTACACCTTAACAATTTTATGTTATTGACTAATGACTAAATAAAAAGCTTATAAAA
The DNA here is from genome assembly GCA_028023455.1 of Epiperipatus broadwayi. Lineage (NCBI taxonomy): Eukaryota > Metazoa > Onychophora > Udeonychophora > Euonychophora > Peripatidae > Epiperipatus > Epiperipatus broadwayi. Next base: position 22,115 of record JAQFVV010007989.1, read on the forward strand.
TGCTCAATGGAAATAAAAAAAAAAAGAAACTTTTAATAAGTACAATCATTTTTTTTTTGTTTTTAAGTTCAAGAATTTGAAATGAACAAACTATTATTCATTAAAAAAAAAAATAAACAAAAATTATTTATTTTTCGTTCTATGCTAAGTCAATGCAAATTTGTTTTAAAAAATAAAAAAATAAAATGAGGTTCAAAAAGAAACTAAGTTTTGGATATAAAAATCAGTTTTTCTTTTTTTCTAATGAGATTGGAATATTACTTCATTAAAAGTCCAGGATTTTACTATGCCTCACGAATAAAAAAGAACTCTACTAACAGTTAGCTAGATCTAATCTGGAACAGTTTGAATAATACTTTCAATAATTCCAGCTGAAATGAAGAAATAGCACTTATTTAAAAGACAGCTAGAAAGTTCGGATTTTTAACATTTGTCAGAAAAGAAATGACAAATTTTTTTTTGGTGAGCTTTATATTTAAAGAATGATTTGTACTTTGTTTTAAACAATCTGAATTTGAAAATAACACTTATCCAGATATTATTTAAAAGAAACTGTCAGGGGGGAAAAGGAAAATAAAATGAATTAGTTGATAAATTATTTTTTAAAAAAAAATAATTATTATTATATATCTCATAAGTATACTAAGTTTATGAATTGTATATAAGAGGGGGAAAAGATAATTATATAAATGCAATGTAGACATATAAAGTTTTAGTCACAAATAATTGTAATTAATGGTGTAATTATTTCGATTAGTTTCATTCATTTGTAGTAAAACTTATATTTGATTAATGAAAATTGGATTTTGTGTAGATGGATTTATATATGCACAATGGTTTGTTCAATATTTAATAGTATACATATATTTGCATCCATATGAGAGAATACATATTTATCAATTTAATAAGTTAGGAATCGATCTCAGTACAAGTTATCCCTGCATAAGTTGTAGTTGTACGACATTAGGCTTAGGAATCAAAAAAGAGCCATTCCTTAGAGTTATTGTATAGAAGGTTTATTTAGTTAGAGCTGGGACCAAAAAAGGTCCTCCCTTTATAGTATTATTATATAAGCGGTTATATTTAGGAATATGATCTAAAAACGACAATTCCTTATAATTATTGAAATAAAAATAGTGTTGATGTCTATCCCTTATAGAATATATGTATGTGTAAGTACTAGGAGACATGTGATTCAAAGAAATGTTATATTTATAAATCCATACAAACTTAGAATTGTATATTTAATTTTATTGAAGACAGGTTAAAGATATGGTAAATGTAACATCATCTATGAATATATTGATACTATAACGTGCAACGATTAAAGATTTTGTTAAAAAAGTAAATTGCATACCAACTAATGATTATACTTTGTAAAAAGTTATTATTTTATGAATTGTTAATTTTATTAAAAAAATAAATTGTACATTAATTAATAAGTACACTTGTAAATAAATTCTTATTACATTATTTGGTACATTGCTTATGTAAGATTGCTTCATCTGCCACCATGCATTGGGAGTACCTTATGTTTTCCATGATTTAGCCTGGTATTACAAATAGGCTATGTAATGATTGCATTATTATATTGAATAAAATAGTTATATATATATATATGATATATATACCCTTTCCCTATATATATAGGAAATACACATATATATATATGATAAATATATATATATATATATATATATAAGTTTATTTCCTGATGCTTAATGTACTTCTCTACTAGTAAATTCATGAATAAATATGGACATTTTTTTGGATTTTTTTTGTGGTCAATGTTGAGTAATATGCAGTTTTATCAAGTGTGTAGAAAAATACACTAGATAAGATAGAAATAATTTCAAATTAATTTTGTAGACTCATATGAAACAAATACACTTAATACTATAAAAAATATATGTAATAATTAGATATTGTGTCAGAGATATTTATAAACAATTAGATTTACAGATTCGTAGCACAAATCTCATGAATATTGTTTATATGTATATATAATATTTAAATACAAGTATATATTGTCTATATTGAACTTAATGTAATTTAGAAAGAATTTGAACTCAGACTTTCAAGCTCCCTATGGCTATCCACTCCATTATACAAGTGACACACTTGACCACATACATTTGAAAAAGATAAATGATTTCCAATATATATATTTCATACTGAGCACTGATTATATGTATATATATATAAATTGTTTGTAATGTTGAATCAGCTCTCGATAAAATAGATTCTTCTTTAGCTGATTTGGCTAGAGCCGAGATTTGCAATATTTTAAAAAAAGCTAAGCTTCCTAAAAATAATATTTCAAAGAAAGAAAGACAAGCATTAAATAATATAAAATCGGACAAATCAATTGTTGTACTACTGTTGTTATGGATCGTGACATTTACCATAATAAAATTTTAGATTTGCTTAATAATAAAACTTATAAACTATCAAAAAGAGATCATACCACAGTATTTGGAAAAAAACAACAAAAGCCATTATTAATAAATTGCCTATTGAAACAGTGATAAAAAATAAAAGCAATGTATCTGTCCAAAATTTTATGGACTTCCAAAAATTTACAAACCAAATACCCCGCTTCAATCAATAGTAAGTGCAATAGAATCTCCAACTCATATTTTAGCTAGATATTTATCGGATTTCATTAATCCTACAATCCCATTTATTAAATCATACATTAAAAACACTTTTTCATTTTATTTCTGTTTTAAAAAATTTAAAAGTTAATGCTAATGACATTCTTGTCAGTTTTGATGTGGTGTCTTTGTTTACAAACATTCCAATTGATGAAGATTTAAATATAATTTCACAACGTTTCAATCTACCAGACCATATTATCGCTTTGATTAAACATTGTCTCTTGAACACATATTTTGTATACAATGGACAGCATTACAGACAAGTTTTTGGTACTTCTATGGGATCACCTATCTCAGGAGTAATAGCTGATTTATTCATGGAAAATATAGAAGCTCATGATTTAGAATCATCTTTAAAACGTCTCATTTGGCTCAGATACATGGATGACACTTTTGTCATATGGCAACTTGGAAAAAATAAATTAGATGATTTTTTCTTACATTTAAATAATATGCATTTTCATATTAAATTTACAATGGAGATAGAGTCTGATGGAAAACTTCAAATAGTTTATCTTTTCAATTTACAGAAAGAGTACACACACAGACAGATATTTACATTTACATTCTTATCATCATCCAACTCAGATAGTTTCTGTAGCCAAAACTCTTTTAAGTAGAGAAATTAACCTTTCAGATAAGTCACATCTGAAAGAAGAAATAAATCATATTAATAAAGTTTTATTAGCAAATAGTTATAATTATAAGTTTATTAAAAAAGCCTTATTTCAAGCCCAAAATGAACAAAATAGAAAACAAAAAGATGATAAATCAGCTATTAAGATTTGTGTTCCATATGTAAAAGGAACTATAGACAGTATTGAATGTATATTAAAATGCTATAATATAAGTACAGCATTTTCTACTCATCAAAAGATCAGCAATATAATAAACAAGCCTAAGGATTCAATCCCTCTTGAATCTCATGGTATTTATCAAATCTCATGTGAAAATTATAAAGCTTCTTATATAAGTATGAGTAATCGTCACATCAGTGTTAGGAGAGATGAACATGCTAATGCAGATAAACAACATTCATCATCATCAGCACTCTCACTCTATACTATAAATTCAGGTCATAAAGTTGATTTTTCTAGTACCAGGACCATATCCAGATATGACAATCTCTACCAGAGGAGCCATTAAGATACTTAAAAGACCAGATTGTATCAATAAGCAAGATGATACATGCAAACTTTTTCCTATTTGGAAAGATTTTTTTAAAAAACATTCTTAATTTAACATTTTTGCCATTGGTGGAACTTTAACATTTTTTTAAACTAGTGATTGTAGCACCTCTACAACTGTCTTTCTACCTTTTATCACCTAGTAGATGACTTGAATGATCAAGTCAAAATGTTGGTATATCAATATTTAAATTTTTTAACATGGATGAACCCGCAAAATATGTCTTTTATATAAATATATATATGTGGGAGATGATGATCTAGACCATTTATTCTTTTCACAATGTAGGTGGTTATGTGTATCAGTTGTATAAGATGGAGTGGATAGCTATAGGGAGCTTAAAAGTCTGAGTTCAAATCTCTTCTATATATATACATATATATACATAATTATATAATTATATAATTGAATATTTATAAATACAGTAATCAGATATATTTTTAAAAATTTTATCCACTTAGGAGTGCTTTCGACTATCCTCATAATTTGTCAACTAACACTTTGAAAGGCTAACATTCCCATGATTTGGTGATCTTAACATTTGCTGACTATCTGTTAATTAAATGTTTAAGATCACAGAATTGTGGGAATATTAGCCTTTCAAAGTGTTAGTTGACAAAGACTACGAGGATAGTCGAAAGCACTCCTAAGTGGATAAAATTTTTAAAATATATCTGATTACTGTATTTATAAATATTCAATTATATAATTACGTATATTGCTTTGAAGAAATACAGACATTGAATTATAATATTGTATATATGTACATATAATAAGGAACGAAAATGAAAGATAATATCCATGTAAATAGAAAATGACCATTAACTTTTGATTTTACCAAGAAATTATCAATTACTACTAATTGACAATCCCTTAGGCCAAACCAGTTTTTCTATTGAACCCATATATATATATATTCAAATAGCAGTTGAGGCAGGTTTGAAAGTAACCGAAAGTACTTTTGCGGATTTAAATATATATATATATGAATAAACAATATGTAATGTTTAATATATATAATCGAAAAGTTTATTGTTAATGAGTTCTAAAAAGTTTGAACACTGGAAGTAAAAGACTGAAGTCATAATGTATTGACCTCAAGCTTCAAAATATACCCCTCTACTTTTTCTGTATTAAATTATGCAGGGCTAAGTATTCAAATGATAAATGCTCAGGAGTTCATAAGAAGTTGGAGAACCAGAAATGACATAGCTGGAGTTATAATTCATTGATCTTAAACTCCATAATAATGACATACAATCAAACATATTGAGAACAGTTAGGGTTATTACTAGAGCTGAACAATTATCAATCATTAGGATTCAAAAATAAAAGAAAGTCTTCGCATAAGGATTAGATTTCTATTTGAACCATTTCATCATAGTTTATTACTTATAACATTCACCAATTATTACAGTAAATAAAAACGTCTATTTTATATGTTCCTAGTGATTATATTTATTGATATTAATTTAAAACAAAATTTCCAAAATTATTGTAATTTGTGACAAACCTTCTATATGTCGGCTTTAATCAGACATAAGTATTGAACATACCAAGGTTGTTCATAAATTATCTTCAATTGGTGTTTGTTAATAGTGTTTAAAAGATTAAAAATTTAATTACCAATTTTTAATTAGAGAAAAGGGAAAAATAAAAAAAAATAAAAATGAAAAAAATAAAACAATAGGAAATAAAGTAACACAAGAGTAAAAACTAAAAAAAAAAAAACCCAGCTGATGAAAAAGATAATTTAGGGAATAAAATTTTATAGATAATTAAAAAAAAATATTTAAAAAGAGTAACTTAGTAGTTAAAGCCGCTATTTTTTTTATATTAATGCAAACATCTAATAATAATAAAAAGTAAACCTTTATATATTTAATCTTTCTGACTGAATACAGTCTGAAAAAGTTCAAGGATTTTTATTTTTCAAGTTCAGTCAAACAAATCTTGCAATATTTGATGATATTTAAGATACTTCAAAGAAAATCAAGAAAGCATAGTAAACCAATTAAAACCAAGATGAGAATAAAAAAAAAAAAAAATCCCCCGAGACGATTCATTTATTCCAACTTACAGAAGAATATAAAGCTTACCCCTCTTCCTCAAATATATATATATATTTTTATTTTTAGGTTGATATTTTGTCTTAAAGTGATATTTTTCATTTTTTATATCAATTTCTCTATTGTTGTTCTACGATAGCTTATATAAATTTCACTTGAATATATCTTGTTTGAAGTTATGATTATTTATCTCTCTTTCCCAATAACTTAAATGCCTAAGATTTTACTATGTTATTTATGCATAATGGCAGTTCAACTTTCTGTTTGATAATATCATATATATATAATTCCATCTAATGATCAAGTGATAATGCATGTTCATCATCAGTGATAGCTTATCTTATGAGATATTTTAATTGATGTAATCTGTAAACTTAATTACATTTTCCCCTCTCCTTTTATATATATATATAATATTAATAATTGGAGTAATTGCCAAGCAGGAAATTAACCACCCAAAATTTTATATAAATAGTATATTAGACAATGAAATTTATTAGGATTGAACATCAAATTAGTTAAGATGTCTATGTAGCTATCATTCAAATCAGTTTATAATTTACACTTATGAAGCAAAGTTAATTTGTAGTCATTTTAATAACTTTGCAAACAATTAATCAAAAAACAAATATATAAAAATCAAATCAAACAGTATTGGTAATATGCAATAATTGAGTTGATAATTCCAATTGCTATCTATATTAATGCAAAACATTGTTATCAATATAATTCATTTTGATAATGAAAATGAATCCACTTTCTTCAGCCGTCAAAAATCTTATATGGATAGTAAATTAGATAATGATATTTATCAGGCAAATGCAATCTCTTTTGATTTAACTTTTATCCTAATAAATATCATTGTCTAATCTACTGACCATATAAATCTTGAATGATAGGTAAAAGTATAATGTTTTGATAATCAATTTAATCAAAGAATACAATTAATAATTAAAGTTGCAATATAAAATATCTAATAATAAACTACCATCTATAAAGATCATTTTCTATTACTTGTCTATAGAACTCTATTGACTTGTTACTCCATCTCTTTTATATAAAACCCATAACATAATACATCTGGGTCTCTTTTTATGCAGACTTATTTAAGACGATTTTGAAGTTACGCGATTCATGTTTTACCGGAAGTCGATTTCCGATAATGCGCTATTACTTTCAATAATAAATTTTGCACACTTACGTTATATTGAAAGTAATAGCACATTATTGGAATTCGACTTTCATCTTAGTAATTTCAATACTTTCAGTGCTTTATAATAGTAAAATTTTATGCAATAATGAAATTAAAATCATGATTTCCACATTTTATGTATACAGATATTAAATTTTACAAGATTATAATGTAAATTTGTTCAAACATTGTGCGTGTTAATTTTTCATTTTAAATCACATTCTATTTTTGCTTTTTAAAAAAGAACGTAATCAATTATTATTTTCTTATTAATGACACTAATCATTAATGTGCTCTTAAATTCCAACGAGTGCTAAATGGTTGTATGTCTGGATATTGCGAGCTTTGTAAACAATTAATAAAATCATCATCTCAAAGATTAATTACTAATTACATTGTCACCAGAAAATCATAATAATTAAAACGTGTATAAAAAAATGTAAATTACTGTATTGTAAATTATACATAAAAATATATTATTTTGAATAAAATTAAATATTATTGTTAAAAAAAGTTTGTCTTGTATCAATTTTTTTCAAATTTGAAATTTTTTATTAGTCATATTTTATTTCCTTATTTATTTATTTTTTTTGTGTGTGAATTTTAAAGTAATTTTATGTTGGTGCTTTGCTTTTATGCGAATTTTGAAAAATCACAGACTGCATCACCCCTTTTTCAATGTAAGTTATGTCTATTTTTGCACGATTTTGTTTGCAGGTGTTTTCTGAGGAACCTATCTATCGTGTAAAATGAGACCCAGGTGTACATCCTTCAATTTTTAAGCTTGCAAATTCTACATACTATAGCTATTTTTCACAATTTTGTTTAAAATAATAATAAAGCCTTATACTAGACACTAGTGTGGGAATATAGATAAGATAACAATAAATAGGAATTTATTAAAAATTCCCAATAGTATCCATTGATTACTTAAGCTTACACTAGATGGCAGAAATGGAATAAGGGAAGTAGATTGACTATCTAAAAGTATTGGGTAAGCTGGGGTTATATAGTGTTTTATTGCTTTTATAAAAATAATTATATATTACTACAATGTCAGTTTCTTGGGAAGTCAGATGACATTTACACATAAGTAGCAAATTGAGCTCAATAGTTTCATTCAGTAAATTAGTATATTAACTGAATGATATTGCTCAGATGTTGATTAAGTAAATTTTTTTTATTTACAATTGATTTTTTTTTTTGCAATGAATCTGAAGCAAATTTACTATATCTAAATATAATATGAAGAATTTTTTTTTTATATCTACTATATTTCAGAAATTAACATTTATTGGCTTAAATTATTTGTTGGCTTAAATCATTGACTATCTTAGTTATTTTAATCCAATACCATAATGAATCTTAGTTAACTGTTGAAACAAAACCAACTATCCAAATATCTAAATCCATTTACATGTTGAATTATATTAGAAATTGCAATATTCTGTTTAGTTATTAATAATGTTGTTTTTATGCTATAAATACACATTGATCTTATTCTCATGATCCAGGTCTTTATATACTTTATAAATTTATAGAATTTAATTCTCAAAGTAATATTTGGAGATAGCAAGAAAAAAATCTTTTTAATTCAGACAATTTCTAGCAAAGAGACAACAATTAATATACATGTTGATTTACTAGTATTAAAATTCTTCCTTGAAATTATTAGATCATCAATATAAATCAAATCAACATAAAGTAAAATAACTAAGTTTTATTATGTCTTCAGTTCACATTTTTATAGTTGAATGTCATCTAGTCTTAAAACGAAAATTTAAAAAGTTAGTTAAAGTCATTACCCTAGATATCTTGAAATAAATATTAAGAAAATCTTATCCACTACAATGAATTTAGTAATTTTATAATAACAGCTGCCAAAGAAATCATCTTTAAAATATACAGAAAGCATTTCACTTCAGTTCGAATCAAAATTACTAAAAAAAAATGTTGTAACCGATATTTTTTAACAAAGATCAGGAAATTACTGACGAAATTGTGTAATTTTGTGGAGTAATATAAATGATTCTTACATAGAGCTAGACATTTCAAAATACTGATTATATTAAATTCTTAAATACATTTCCAGTACAGAATATGTTTTTAAAGACAAATGTTATAATAATAATACATTACACAGTTAAATATACTGCTGAAAATAATTAAAATATATTTGCCCATGCTCCAAATCTAATTAATTTAACACTATTAGATTTAATATCTACTTATTGTTATTCTAACATTTGCTTTTTGAAAAAATGTTCTACCTGAAAATGCATTTAAGGATTTAATTAATAAGCATTTTGAAATTTTTGCTTCCTGCAATAACAAAATTATTAAGCCAATAAATATTACATGATCACCATTTCTTATGCTTGCTTATAACTGTTATTCAAACAGGCAAAACTCTCCATACATATTGCCACTCTTTGAAAGCCAGAGGAATCAATGGGTGCCTGAAGACTTGTGCATAAAATTCCCATCTAGTGCTTACTCATCCAATATCCCCATTGATTACTCTAGCTTGCAATAAGTGATAATACGTATAGAGAATTTTCCCTGTTTTAATAACGAAATTATTACTTGTAATTTATTTGAAAATGTATCTTAGAAAACAAATATTTTTTTGACGATATTTGAAAATAAAGAAAAAAGAGAGCATTATAAAACAAAATGGGATTCATTTAAAAAGGTCTAGTTTTTTAATGTATGTTTGACTAAATTTAGAAGCATCACTAAAAAGCTTAATTGATATGGACATTAAAAGTGTATTATACTGTGCATAAGACAAACAAAATCAGAAAAAAACATTATTCTACAAACGTATCTTTTACAATGTTTTTTACATTTCAATCTAATAAAATCATTAAATATTAATAAAATTGAAGTACCTTCAACTAGGAAGATACCAGAAGAAGATATTTTCAGATAACTAACCAAAACATGGTTGTCCAAACTATTCAGCAACATTATTATAGAAACTATTCCAAAAACTTAATATAAAGTCATAAACAGACTTAAAATCTATTTAATCTAACACTGATGCAAAAAATTATCACCTATAATATTATTAAACATCACATGATCATCATTTCTTATGCTGGCATGTAACTGTTACTAAAACAAGTAAAACTCTCCATACAGTAGTGCCACTCAGTGCCAAACAGAGGAATCAATGGATGCCAGAAGGCTTGTGCAAAAAATCCCAATCTAGTCCCTACGCATCCAATATCCCCAGACTAGTTTCTGGCTTGTGACCTTCATCAGTGAGGAGCTTATCTGAGAGCACTGCACCTAGATCTTAGGCTCTAATGCAACCCTCCAGCAGTGACCTTTTATTTCTACTTAACTACAAAACTATGAGAATAAAATTGAAAACACAATAATACTTTCAATCTAAGCTCAATAGCTTATATAGTCATATGGGTCTGAACTTTGTTCAGCACTCATATATTTTGCTGTCTATGGCTCTTTAACAACCACAGCCACTCATATCCTATTAGGCAGGATTGGTGTTAAAAACCACTAAACATCACATGATCACCATTTTTTATGCTAGCACATAACTGTTATTAAAACAGGCAAAACTCTTCATACAGTAGTGCCACTCAGTGCCAACCAGAGTAATAAATGGATGCCAGAAGGCTTGTGCATAAAATCCCTATCTAGTGCCTACTTATCCAATATCCTTGTGGCTTTCATTAGTGAGGAGCTTCAGATCTGAGAGCACTGCACCTAGATCTTAGTATCTAATGCAACCCTCCAGCTATAACCCAGAAACTAGTCTGGGGATATTGGATGAGTAGGCACTAGATGGGGATTTTATGCACTAGCCTTCTGGAATCCAATGATTACTCTGGTTGGCACTAAGTGGCAACTATTGTATGGAGAGTTTTGTCTGTTTTAATAAGTTATGTGCTATCATAAAATGGTGATCATGTGATGTTTAGTGGTTTAACACCAATCCTGCCTGATAGGATAGTGGTGTCTATGGTTGTTAAAGACTCATAGACACCAAAGTGTATGAGTGCTAAATTGAGTTCAGACCCCATGACTATATAAGCTATTGAGCTTAGATTGAAGTGTTTTCAATTTTATTCTCATAGTTTTGTAGTTAAGTGGAAATAAAAGATGGCTGCTGGAGGGTTGCATTAGATCCTAAGATCTAGATGCAGTGCTCTCAGATCCAAAGCTCCTCACTGAAAAAGGCCACAAGCCAGAAAGTAATCTGGGGATATTGAATGAGTAGGCACTAGATGGGGATTTTATGCACAAGCCTTCTGGCATCCACTGATTACTCTGGTTGGCACTGAGTGGCACTACTGTATGGAGAGTTTTTCCAGTTTTTATAATATTCTATAATATTCTTTGAATTTTTTTTAACAATTATTATATTGATAATAGAGAATCATCTATATTCAGAAAAGACCAGACATAGATTAGAATGAAGCTAATGTAAATAACTTCCATCATTATCACTTCACAGTGGAAAGGAATTTTGAAATACACTAAAGATTGCTTACAACATTATTGATTTAACTTGACTTATGCTTTCAATCAGAATTATCTTTACAATCATATTTAATGCAAAATTTTTACAGAATAGTCTTATATAGAATTCAATTATCTAAATTTATTCAACAAAATCATTAGGAATCTTACAGAGACAGAATACAGAAAATTCACATATGAAAATATCAATGATTTGATTTTTTTTAAAAATTGTGATCTTGATCTTAATGTCACAAAATTAATATGATTAATTTTTTATTTAAACAATAAATGACCATCATATACATTGAATATCATATTTTGCAACAATAGATTGAAGTATAATTATATCTCTTGCTAATTAGAACTGAACTATGGCCCATATTCTAACTTAATTTCTTTAATTGTTCAAGCAATCTCATTGGAAAGCTAGTTAATATCAGTTAGAATTATAATGCAAATATTTTAAGAGCAATATTATTAGATCTATCATATACCATTAGAGAATATTTTATCCTTGTCTGAGAAAAAGCACTCAAAGTAAAATTTTGGATTTGAGATTATTTATTGGCACAGAGAAATATTAGGTATTTTAAAATTCACTCTCTTTCAGTGTTTTTTTTATTCTTTCTTTCATTTTTCTGCTAGATATTAAAAAAATTACATCACAAAAATATATAAAAAAATATTAATTAGATCAGACCTGTCATTAACTTGATGTAATTTCATTATTTAAGCAATGTGAATAATTGAAAAATTTTGATGCATGAAATGGACTTCTTATGAGAGAGCCAAACAATTTTTTTTAATAAAAAATAAAGCTAGATGGATATGATCTTAAATATTACTCAAGTGTAATAAATCAATTCAGAATCATCCAAAATTACTGTGCTTATTTGTTTCAGAATTTAAAATTAATAGTCTCTGCCTTATAGTTAAATTCAAAACTTGAATCATAATATGCTTAATCACTGTACAACAAAGTAACAGTGACAGAAAAAAAATTAAATAAGACTTTTATTTAATCTATCTCTTGGTTAGATTGCTAAAGATTTTTCTAGTTTTTTATAGTCAATACAAAATTGAAACGGACATTTCACTATAAATAAAAAAATTATTTAATATATCAACCTGGATTTCATTCCTTAATGGAATCTTTTAAAGATGTTTCTTTTTTACACAATCACATGACCAACTACCCTACAGTAACTCCACCCAATGGATATTATTTGCATTACATTACAATGAATATAATTAGTAAGACAAATATATGTACATAAAATTGATTAAACTTATTACAATTTTTCCCCTTCTTTTTTTTCCATATTATATATATATATTGTAATCTAAAAAAAATAGAATAATGTCCATTTGATGGAGGTATTTTTAGGATAGTTGATTATGTATTTGTATAAAAAGAAACATCTTGAAAAATTCCATTAAGGAATTAAATCCAGGTCGATATATAAAATATTTTTCTTTTATTTATAGTGAGTTGTGGGTTTCAATTTTTGTTTAAATTGCTTATTTTTAATTTTATATATAAAAGGTAATATTATGGACAAATTTTAACATTGAAATTTGATCTTATAATAAAGTAGTTAATACTTTTTACAAATATTATAAATCAGAACCTAAAATATTTTACCATTAGCTATTGTTAGTTTTTAAAAGCTTTGCATATTTTTAAAGTAATTGATTATTTTTATTTTAAATTGTTACATTTTAATTTACAAGCAGGCCTGAAAAAAGGAGGAGAGTGCACCTGGTATACTGTTTTCGGGCCCGTTTAGCTCAAAGAGGGACATGAAGGTGAACATTTAAAATTTTTTTTATAAAATCAAATTTTTCAATGAAAAACAATATTGGATATATACTTCATACACTATAGTTTGTATATATAACAAAACTACATTGTAGCATTGAAATAGTTAAGATTTTACTTCATTAACGCTTAAATAAATTAATATATATATTAATTGTAGCATTGTTTGACATAATCTTTATTAATCTGAACATTGAATGTATACTTATTTATGTAATTTATTGAATGTTAATTTCATTACTTATTTATTTAAGTTTGCAAGTTTAATTTAATTTCGTTTATGAATTGAATATATTTTATTTCAGTTTATGAATGGTTATAAAATGTCATCTCAAAAATCTGGATCTCAAAAATGCAAGAAAAAATAGAAATGTAATATAATAAAAAGGGCTGACAAATGCTTTTCAATTTGGCATTAAATGCAAAACAAGTGAAACTAACCAAAATGAAACTTTAAATTCAGAACACTGTGAGATAAGTGCAGAACTGAAACAAAGGTCAGAATCTCTTGAGGACAGTTTGGTTTTTCAAGAAACATCAGGTCAAGTCAATGAAAAACAATTGAATGTTATTGATGAGAGTACTTTATTGTCTACAAAATCTGGGCATGGCTGACATCATGAAGAGAAGAGAAAGTCAAATGCTGGAATTAATATTGAATTTTTTATAACAGAGGTGACTTCTTAATTGGATAAAAAAATTATATTATTAAACATCATACTAGTTTTTCTAAAAAATTTTCCAAAGATATAAACAATCAGGTTTTTGCTGAAAGTATTCTAACATTTCAAAATTTATATGGTAAAATAAATGACTGAGATTGGCTTATGTAGAGTGAAGTACATTCTTTTGCTTTCCTTGACAATTATTTTGGAACAAGATTTGTTACAGCATTAGCTCAGCATCTAAGTCTATGATTATATCAACAAAAAGATCATCAGCAGCTAAAAAGTGGCAAAAAATTATGCATTTGCATCCCAGAAAATCAGAGAAGCAATAGTGATAGGCAATGCTTAGCGAGAACTAGAAAAATGCCTGTCACTTGGCAAAGGTATTGACAGAGGCATCAATTAAAACAGAATCTGTCAAATGGTACAACATTATGGAATGAATCATTGATGTACTAATCCTTGGTTAATGCAGGTTTTCTTTGCATGGCAGTTTCCAGTGCATTGGTGAAAAAAAATGGAAATTTTTTGAGTCATAGAGGGATCCATTTTTAAAAGAAAATGTGGCGCAAGTTAAAAAGTCACAAGAAAAGGGAGGATGACTGTAACATACTTTGCTGTTATTGTTGATTCTATGCAGATTCATCCTATGTTAAACAATGCATTATGTAATGCCATGTGAAAAACAGTATGAAATTGTAGAAATATTTTTACAGTTTGTTAACACAATCCAGAAAACAGGATATGACATATTACAGATGATAGTAGAAACATTGAAAGAACATGATATACCACTGTCAGAATGTTGTGCACAGGCTATGATAATGCATGCAACATGGCAGAAAAATATGAAGGTGCATAAGAAAAAATATTTGAGCGATGTGAAAAAAATCTTATTTTCACCATGAGAATGTTACACATTTAATTTGTGTGGAAATGATGTTGCAGAATGCATTCTCGAAGCTGTTACTTACTTTAGAACTGTACAACTGTTTACAACTTGTTGAGTTCTAGTCCACAGTAATTGGAAATTTTGAAGAAGTGTATTGGCTGTTCGTTTGATGGCATGTCTAACCCACAATGGTCGGACTATGTTGAAAGTAAAAAACCCTTTGTAGCATACCTGCTAAGCATCAAATTAACATGAGAAAACCTCTTGGAGTTGAATATAACTGCCAAAACAAAAACAGATCAATGGAACTTTATCTTATGTCACACCCTTCACTTGTATAATAATGCCTGCCATGTGATACAGAGTATTAGTTGCAATTGATATTTGTAACAAGGTTATTCAGTCCAGAAGTGCAATGCTGGATGTGAAGTGTCCAACTTAAAAAGCTTGATTTCAGAATTTACAAATCTGTAGACTAGCTGGAAAAGTATGCGAAGTGAAGCTAAATATGTTACTTCAAATTTCTCTATAGAAGTGAAACTCTCTGGAACTTGGGGTGAAGCAAAATACAAATAAAAGAGTTTCCATGATGAAATTGCTACAGAAAAAGCAGATTTGTCAAAACAAAATGAAATGGATGAATCTACTGAGGAATCATATTTTAGAGAGTCAGTCTTTTATGTAATATTAGATAATATTATTGGTTGATTGACAGTTTGTTTCATTGCTGCAGTGAACATATCTGAGAAGTTCAGCTTCCTCTGGAAGTAACTATCAATTCCTCAAGATGAACTGAAAAAAATCAAAATTACTGGAAGATCAATATTCCACTGATATCAGTGAAGATCTTGAAATGGAGATAAGTCATTTTCCATCTATTCACCAATAAAATTTTGGAGAGGACCAACTGAGTTTATTGAAACTAATGAATTGCTTGAAAAGATATAAGCTGGAAGGACTTATTTCAAATATATATGTCTGGCTTCATAGTCTGTTAACAATTTCTGCCACTATTGCCTCTGCTGAGCACATCTTCAGCAAACTATAAAGCTCATAAAAAATTATCTAAGATTGACTATGTCACAGGGATGACTCCTAGGTTTGGAAAGATGGTATTGAGTCTGACCTTGCAAAATTGATTCATTTTGATGATGTGATTCACAATTTTGACAGGAAAAGGGCTAGGAAAGCACTTTTGTTTAGCAGAAGATAAATGCCATTACATCTCAATTTTAATAACTATTAAGAGATTGTAATCAATCTAGTATTATATTCATTGCTTATGTATATTGTTTCATTTTTGTTTATATGCTAATGTGTATTATTAGTTTTATTATTTTTTACACAAGTACCTGTCCTCTTTTTAAAATATTTGCAAGATATGTGCGAATATAATTAATAAAATATACAATTATGACATTATTGATTTATGTGTCCGTGTGTAGGTAAAAAGGGGGTATATTAGTCTTGTTCCAGTGCTTAATAATCCTCTCGCGACTCTATTTATAAATATTAAACTTACTCCACCCACAACAGTGACATGATCCACTCTTGATAAATACATTAATGATTATCACTAATCATTTATTAATCTAGAGATTATCCCTAGCCTAAATATAAATTTTAAATCTTACATACACATACATGTAGTAATTTAACTTTATTTCTCCTTTTCCATGTGTAATATGTTTTATAGATGTATTTAATACTCCACCATACATTTTTAATTCACTAAATAAATTCCGCCTATAATCTCAGCTTCTATAATATTCTAAGCAAACGCCTATATATATATTTACACTAGCACACAATTATTTTTTTGTAAACAGTCGTAAATGTTTAAAAGACAAACATTAAGTGTTCAAGGTAATTTATTATTTATTTATGCATGTGAAAAAAATAGGATGTAAATAAACGTAAATGAACTATTTTTTAAGATGTGTACACGCAACCATATAATTATTTTTGCTGACGACTAATTGCAGATTCTATGATTGACTAAAACTTTTTACAGTCACTTCAGCGATCATATACAGACAATTTAAAGTTTGAATTTACTATTAACAGAACCACTTGATTGATCCAAAGTAACCAAGCGATTGGTTGAAGAATCAACTATTAATTCATAAATTAATCTTTCAAGTTTAATATAAGTAATTCAAAATTTCAATTCAGATTTATATTTTAATGTTTCATGAAGTTTAAACAGTTTTTTTTTTTGTAGTTTACACGCTTTTTAAATATAAAAGCAACAATCAGACGTATAATAAATTGACTTGCATTCATTTTTTACGGAAACGCATTTTGTTGACAGTTGGATAAAAAAAAAAAATGTTGAAATTAAAATAATTAGGACAAACATTAACTTTATAAAATTGAAAGTTATTTCCTGACTATTTCAATTCAGAATATTTTGAAGTTTTTTTATTATTATTTTCTTTTTTAAAACCTATACAGGATGTGTATATGTGCGGTCATAAACAAATGAATGGTCCTTTTCAAAATGTTCTCACACGCTTGAATATTTGCACACACAATTGTAATAAAAAGGTCTGCAATTGAAGTTTTTCACATTTTGAAATTTTAATTAATAATATTTACTTCTGAGTAAAAAAACAAAAAACAATAGTTTTTAATGCAATTGTAAATTTTTTATTTAACTTTTAGAACATTAGGGATGTGTATGTTTTATAAGCTTTTTTAAAAAAAAAAAATTAAAAGTTATAAAATAATATTATTATTGTTAGATAACATCATCTTGGCATTAATTCTTAGTATTTATATGACTTATTTATTCTGTGTAGTTTGAATTTGTGTTTTGTTGCTTACACCATTGTGATCAATTACCATCTATATTATTCGTTATTGCTGCGGTACTATATCGTTGATGCTATTAAGAAATAAACAAATAAAACATTAATAAATACGTAAAATAAAAAAGAACAATTAGAAAAAAAAGTTAATCTTAAATATATTAACAAACCTCTTGATCCTCATTTGATTTCGGAAGATGAAGAATCAGATCTGGTTTGAAAATCTGGTTTACCAATAATAATAAACAATAGCAATAAAGAGATGATTCTTATGGTTTGTGAATAAAATTTCCTTTTGAAAGATAAAGAGATAATGACTACCGTTAAACTGACCACTATTTTCATGAGTGTATATATAGACTGCAAGGAACACAAGAAGCCAGACTCAAACATTACAAGATTTTTGAAAGATGAAGTACTTATATAATTTTAGAATGATAAATAGGTTGATTTAATTTTTAATGCACATAATTAAAAATAAATACGAAAATAATAAATTGTATAACTGTAAGTAGGAGAGAAAAAATATATAGCATAAAAGTTTTTTAATTCATAAACTCAAATGCCATTCTGAAGTCTACAAGTCAATTTGGTCTTTTTACCCATTAGTAATGAATAAACATATCTATATCCTTTAGTAAGGATGGAATGATTTCATGTTTTTTACATATTAATTGATTTAGTGTTTTTAGTAACATTTATGCAAATATTTTAAATTAATGTTTTTAAATCAGTTGGTTTTATTTCATTTGACATTAGGGGTTGAGTTTGATAGTACTGTTATCTTATTTAAAACTATATATATAAATAACTACAACCATTAAATGTCTGTATTTTTAAATTATATAATAATAATTCAAACAAATATATTTAACACAGTATTCAAAATTAAATAATATATTCTTTACCAGAAGTACTTTCAATTGTTTCACTGACAATCTTTATCAACTGTTAATACAAACGTACAAAAAATAAAAACTTGCATTACCCATCATTCAATCTATTCAAATTTCCCACAATTCTGTTGTCTTTATATTAGCCGATTGTTTATTCATTAAACCACCTCTATTCCTAGATATCATCATTGCCTCTTTAATTTTACGTTTTTCACTACACCTTTCAATTTGAATAATTTTTATATCTCTATTATTAAATTTAAAACCATAATTACATGTTTTATTATGATCAAATATAATTGATGGAGTATTCATATTTACTGAAGATATATTTTCTTTCTGTACACGTTTATATAATGTCTTATGATCATTATATCGTTTTTGTAATGTACATTTGGATTCCCCTATATATTTTATTCCACAACAACATTCCAACATATATATAACAGAACTTAATTCAAACTTAGAAATCTTGGCTTTGGAGTTATTTATCATATCATTTATATTATTTGAAGAGAAAAAAGAAATTCTACACAAACCACTAAAAAGTTTATTAATTAATTTAGCTTGTTGATTAGATATAAAAGGAATAGAAATCCATTTATCACTTTTTAATTTACTTAATATTTTCTTATTATTATTTTTATTTTGATTATATTTTGTAATTGTATTATAAATAATATTCCTTCCATAACCAACATTCAACATATCAGTAATATATACATTAATATTTTCAATTTTATCACTAACAAATTTGCACAAATAATCATTTCTAAATAAAAATGACTTCAAACCAGCTAATTTATGACTCATATGAACTTTAGAATTATATGGAATATAACCCCTAATTTCCACAGGCTTTAAAATCATATTATAATCAAACACATTATTATTTCTTTTAATAAATATATCTAAAAACTTTATAGAATCTTCCTTCTCTTCATTTAACATCCATTTTACATTATTAATCATATTTAACTCATTAAACAAATTAACTATTATTTCATTATGTGCACATATAAATACATCATCAACATATCTACAATATACTTTAATTCCTTTATATTTTATCTGAGACAATATTTTAACCTCATAATTAGAAATAAAAAAATTACAAAGCTGTGATACCACCGGAAGACCCATTGGCCAACCAAAATTCATTTTATAAAAGCAATTATTAAACCTAACATATATATTATCATTCAAAAATCTTAATATTTTAACAATAAAATTCCTAATATTATTATCTATAGATTTTAAAAACAAAGCTCTTTCAATAATCTCTATTGATTCCATACGATTAATTGAACCATACATTTCAGATATGTCAAGTGTACACATAACATCATTATTATCAATTTTTATATTTTTAATCCTATTAATAAAATCAAATGATGATGAAATCGTATAATCTCCAAATCCAAGCACATCTTGCATTATTTTTTTAATATATCTACAAGCATTATAATAAAAAACACCACCAAAATCAACAATTACTCTTAATAGATAACAATTTTTATGCAATTTTATATTTGCAAAGATTCTTGGAAACACTGCAGACAACGGATATAAACTGTAATATGTCTTTGCATCAATAACTTTTTTCTTTTTAGCAGTCATTAAAATGTCATTAATAAATTTCATTCTATATGTATCAATATTATTTAATTCACTTTTTTCAAAACAAAGCTTCTTCATTTGATCCATAATTTTCATATTATATTCATCCTGTTTCATTAGGCACATCCGTAACCCCTTGTCCTCCTTGAAACAAATTAATTTATTACTTTTTAAAAATTTTAAAAATATAATCAAAATAAGAATAATAATAAGATCTATCAAAATAAGAATAATAATAAGAAAATATTAAGTAAATTAAAAAGTGATAAATGGATTTCTATTCCTTTTATATCTAATCAACAAGCTAAATTAATTAATAAACTTTTTAGTGGTTTGTGTAGAATTTCTTTTTTCTCTTCAAATAATATAAATGATATGATAAATAACTCCAAAGCCAAGATTTCTAAGTTTGAATTAAGTTCTGTTATATATATGTTGGAATGTGGTTGTGGAATAAAATATATAGGGGAATCCAAATGTACATTACAAAAACGATATAATGATCATAAGACATTATATAAACGTGTACAGAAAGAAAATATATCTTCAGTAAATATGAATACTCCATCAATTATATTTGATCATAATAAAACATGTAATTATGGTTTTAAATTTAATAATAGAGATATAAAAATTATTCAAATTGAAAGGTGTAGTGAAAAACGTAAAATTAAAGAGGCAATGATGATATCTAGGAATAGAGGTGGTTTAATGAATAAACAATCGGCTAATATAAAGACAACAGAATTGTAGGAAATTTGAATAGATTGAATGATGGGTAATGCAAGTTTTTATTTTTTGTATGTTTGTATTAACAGTTGATAAAGATTGTCAGTGAAACAATTGAAAGCACTTCTGGTAAAGAATATATTATTTAATTTTGAATACTGTGTTAAATATATTTGTTTGAATTATTATATATATATATATATATATATATATATATATATATATAATTAAGGTTAAACACTTTTACCACTTTCTGCATAATCTTTATGTTGAATATTTTTAGGTAAGTTATTTCGAAAAAAACAAACAATGATCATAATAATTGAAAAAAAAATCAATAATACTATTAGTTTAACTTCTTACTATAGGTAGGCACTGTTGAAGCCAGTAACTAGAATGGTAGCAACTTTTAACTTTCTTATTTCTATTTCTATATTATAATTTGGGGTGCATTAAGAGGTTTTATGAATTTTTTATATTGTTATATATTTCCAAACAATATTGGTAGACCATTAGTTTTTATTTTTAAAAATTATAGCATGATAGTAAATAAGCTCAACATGAACCTTTTTCTCATCTATAATAACATAAATTCCTTTTTATGGTGTCTAGTGTGGTCAAGATGATTTAATAGTTAAAGTTTTTTTGATGACCTAAAGTTTCAACCTCTGTTGATAACCTTTTTGCATAGATTATTACAGTATATTATGTAAGAAATTGTTGGAAAAAAAGAGCTGTTGAAATATTTTTTAGACATCTTTTACTGAAATAACTTGAAGGTTATTATTTGAGTTGTGCAGCTGATAGAGTTCAACAACTGGTAAAATTCATGCAAGAGAAATACAAGGGTTAGGTAGTTTTTAAATTTAATACTTAATTCGATAAATAATTTAGGTTTTTATAAAAATAAATATGCAATTAAATCAAATGACCTCAAAAGAAAACTCCAGAGACAAAGACACCATAAACAGGAAAGATACATGCTATGCTTTATTGAGGAAATGAAATTTCTAGCATATTTAGCAAAAATTTGTATATCATTAACCATATTAACAGTCAAGCTATGATTATGAAGGCTAGACCCTTTGAAAATGCTATGCTCATTTGTTCTCATTTATATATTTGGTAACAATACACAGCTTTGAGGACAATTGCACTACACATGCAAGAGAATTAGAAAAATAAATATGATATTAGATAAGTCATAGTAAAGATAATATTAGCACTCACACACAAAAGTAGCAAGTGAGTGTTAGTTTTAATTTAATGTTAAATCTACATTTAGAAAGAAATATAAGTATTTAGAAATTTGCATTAAAAATGTGTGCATAAAATAAAATACAATAGTAACTGAATGTATTGCCAATGAGGAATCACATGATTATTAATGAGTGGAAATGACAGATTGAGCTGTTACCTATATAACTTTAGCTTTTGAATCTACCATTCTGCAATTATACAAAATCAATATGATTGTTTTATCGTTTGAAATTCCAGTTAAATAAGTTTATTCTGAAGATGGTATGGAAAAGATTTATATTTGCTATAAAATCTTTTGCTAATAAAATTATACTCAGACTTTCAAATTTTTCACCTTATATTTTATGCAGGAACTAGTGAAGATTCTTTAATTTTCTAAAAAGAGATTATTCAATAAAATAGATGTTAAAAACATGAGTGAAGAAAAAAATATAAATTTGGTAATGAAAAATATAATTAGTAGATGCCTTATTTCTAAGATTAGGTAAATTAAGGCAGGCACACCATATTCCAGAAAACTCTTGGAGCTAATTCTTTATAAAAAGTTTTTAAGATTGTACTGTAAAACATTTGCAAGTATTTTACCCTCTATCAATATATATATATATATATATATATATTGTAATGGACCGTATCTTTATATAATCTCAAATGAAAATAAACATATGAACTTTTGCAACAATAATTATTAGTTAACCAAGCCCCTAACTTTGAGGTGCCAAATGTAATGGACAATTGAACAAACATATTATGCTATACCACGTTGTGGCATCCAAATGTAATGGAATGTACTTTTACTCCATTATACCAATCATCAGTTAACTGGGACCAACAGTTTGTGGTGCCAATTGTAATGGACAATATATCATATAAACATATTACACATCAAATGTAATGGAACATCAATATATGAGAAGAAAATAATGCTTCAAACATTGGATGATAAATGTAATGGAATATATGTAATCTAAATGAATCCAATTGTTGAGAAAGCCTAATATAATAAATTGTATAATTTAAATAAAGAAAGATAAAATTATCCCAGTTATATTTAAATAAATTGTTTATATGCCCTTCCAACTAGCTATATGTGAAATGATTCTAAAATCATACAGAGCAATGAGATCTATCATTATAATTTATTTTCAAGATTGATATGACTAACTAATCAAATATATATCAGAAACAAAGGGAATTCTATTGAATCCAATATACACATCTATTATGTAAATTTATGTATATCTAAACATATCAATGAATAATAATATATGTAAGTGGCCTAAAGATTAAACAATAAGTGAAATATGAAGTTATCCTCTATTAAATTGTGAATTCAATTAATTTCATAATGACTCTGGCATTAAAAGAAAAATAAGAATAAAATATTAATACGCTTTCTAATAAATTACAAAGGCATTATCTATAAAACAAATAGTACATCCTTTATTTCTATATTATGATTTAATTTTAGGTAGTATCAATGTTTTAAATAAGTTTTAAATACAAACCCAAATAATAAATATACACATATACTTACAATAAGTATATATATTAAATAGATAAAGACATATTTGTGCTTAACAAGTATGCATTATTATAAACACAAATCCATATTTATATTTTTCAAATATTCAAAATTTAAAAAAAATAAAAAAATAAAAGTATATTATATCCAGAAAATATATAAATTATTGTTTAGGTCTGCATAAGAATTATTACATGAAGTTAAAAAAAATGAAAATAGATAAATAAATAATAAAAAGAATATTTTTTTTTAATAATAAAATTTGTGTATATAAATTTTACTTATTAAAATATACATATAGCAACCCATATGCAACCCAAACTTATAAGCCATACTTTAGAATTTTAAATTACTTAAGTGTTAATTTTGACACCTGTTAAATGTTTGTTGTTTTTTAGAAAAACAAAACACTTGAATTAAAGAAAATGATATTTATAAAAACGTTTTATTTTTATAATTAAATAATAAAAAAATATCGATCTCAAAAATATATATATCATTTATATTAATAAAATTATTTACTACCTTTTGTTTTAAAGTTTAACTTGTTTATTTTTTTTTCAAAGTCAACTTATTCCATTGTTTTATTCCTTTATTTGTTTAATATTAGAATGCATTCTAGTTAAAGTGAAGAAACTATCATGTTAGAGAAAATTGTCAATTCTTGGATGTATGT